>CAHIKZ030000320.1:2687500-2862500 GCA_903632075.3 Acanthosepion pharaonis
GATAGATAGATCGATAGATTCGAAGTGTAATGCTGAAGAGAAATATGTAATCGTAGACAATAAAAAAAAGATATTGCAATAAAGATGACTAATACTAGAGACATATAAATATAGAAGCTAATAGGTAAATATGGAAATCATGATAGTTAAAAGATATGACGGAATTGAGAATTAAGGCAGAAAGTATTACGGGAAGAAAACAAGAGAAGAGATTCCACTCATACACAAGAGTCAATATTCGTAAGAAAGGCATGTACCGAAATTTTTCATTCTTAGAAACATTACTACAGATGAATTTATGCCGAATTAGAAATAACACTAGCAAACGTGAAATCAGTAAGAAAGGACTTTTCGAAGTTCAATGCCAAAATACTTATCAGAAGTAATCAAGACCATTTCTTTCCGGAGACGAAGACGTCATTCATGTTTGTGTTTTTGTTTTTTTTAAATAACACAAGGAACCATATAAACAAAAATAAAAATATCATTAATTAATCGTAACCAGAGGTACAGTAAATATAAACATGATTGAAAGGCTTTTAAAAATTTAATTCACCGGTACATGTTACATCATTCTGATTTTCTAAGCGTGGCATAAGGCCGAAAGTATGAGGGCACCTAGTGAGGATCGAACTCGCCGCTCAGTCGTAATTGGGCTTAATAAGATAAACTTGCTAACCATTACATCAGGTTGAGGTGCCCATGATCCTCTAAGCGTAGCTTAGATGTAACACAAGGCCGAGGTGTGGAGTAACTCAGTGAGGGTCGAACTCATTACTTAATCGTAATTGATCTCGCAAGCTTGCTAAGCATTACACCACGTCGAAGGGTCAGGTACATGTCACTTAATGATTCCAATAAATACTTTAAATTTATTCTTTATTATAAAAAAAAATAATAATGATTTTATTATAAAAAGTTTAAAACATCTAACGGCTTACGGCCACATCATGAAATACCGGTTCCTGTACGAAGTTAAGCAACGTCGAGACTGATAAGTATCTAGATGGGTGACCGCTTGGAAATAACAGATGCTTTAGTGCAATGGATAAATGCCTCTAAATTGTTAATCGAGGAGTCAAAATCCAATTCTATTATATTCACTTACGCGCAAATACACTTGGGAAATTTATGAACTCGTCTCTTCTCCCCAGCAGCTTAATTAATTATTCAAACGTATCAGTCAGTCAGTTAAATGCCATACATGATACACGTTTGGGCGATCATGTATCTTTCGATACATGACTAACGAGGCAGAAGATTTTTCCCGCAGTAGGCTGCTATTTCTTTCTGCGGTAGACTGGTTACCAACCAAGGCTAAAGAATCCAGTTTGTCCTGTTATTTAAACCATAGATGGAGGAGAAGAGATGGATTCATACCTTTCCCAAGGGTATTTGTGCGTATGTGAATAAAGTGAATGGAATTGGAAATCGGTTCTCCTTGTTCTCATCACTAAACCATTATTATATATATAAAAAAAAATTCTTACATCCTAAAAATATTTTCTGGCTTTAAATAACCTGCAAAGGGTTGATAAGCCGTAGAAATAGAATCAATCAATATGAAAAAAAAAATGACCTAATTATTACTCATAACTGGAGACGTCTCCCCTAGCTAAAAATATGTTCATGACTTCTCGTGCCCTTTAGTAGATCGCATCTTAAATATCCATAATCAAAATATAACATTAATTTATGTCATTGGTTCAAAAGCGACGAAATCTCTAGTTGATTAATTTGTCAATTCGAGTTTCTTGATCATCACATTACAAAATACACCTATAAACAGGTTTCATATAGGTTTCAGTAGATGATACCAAAATACTATACAGCATCAATCACTAACGAAAGCTATTAGTACACAAAATAAAAAACCCACATTAAATAACTTTCACGGCAAGAGACGGAATTTTAAAATGTGTATAAAATATTTTTTTTTATTTTAAAATCACAATAATACATATAAAAATATTTGACACATTCATTTTCTAGCATTATTAAGTTCTGTGAAACTGCGCTATAAATGATATGACTTATAAGATACACACATATATTTGAATTTAAAATATAGCGTTCCAAAGATATCAGGATGTAGCCAATAAAATCTTGTCTACCATACTGAAAATATTAAGTTCTCGGTAATGAATAAGACGAAGGAAAGAACAAAATAAAAACATAAATTTGGACAGTTTTATTTTTATTTGGATGTACAACTTCTTCAACATATTCATAAATTAGAAAAAATACAATAAAAAAATAAATAGACCTCCTTCTCCATTAATTTAAAATAAAATTAATGTCCAGTAAAACTTGTTACGTCTATTGTCAAACTTGTCACAGTCAATATATATATGTGCAAATTATTCACATTTTATAAGAAAATGTTAATTTGATTTGAAAGTAATGAATTTCCTCGTAAATTAATTAATTTATTTGTATCGATTTGAGTGAAAATTTTTATTATTTCATTTTTGGGATTTTTGTAAATGAAAAAGTGAAATTAATCAATAGAATATGTTTGAATCACAAAATCCAAATTTAAAGCATTTTATTAATCAACATATATCCATATGATGATATCAAAATAGATAGATAGATAGATAGATAGATAGATAGATAGATAGATAGATAGATAGATAGTGGGTATATGCATGCCTGTATATATCTACGTGTGTATATGCGTGTGTGCGTGTTTATATATATATATATATATATATATATATATATATATATATATATATATATATATATATATATATATATATATATGATAAAATATATGATATAACATATCTGAACAAAGTATGTAAATGGGATATACAAAAAGCCAGCTAGGTGTTTAATAAAAACATCCAACTGGTTTTCATATATTTCATCATGTATTACGTATTTACGACTTGCGTCTGCTATTCCGCGACTGTTATCGCCGCATAGCAATCTTCTGTGTCAACATAACAGGCTGACATCTTTGATAGTGAACTTCTCTGTCCATATAACCACTCTGATGATAGCTCATGTGAGCTGAAAGCTTAGTTCGAGGAACAGCATAATAAAAACTATCCAAATATTGGGCAGTTTTTGTCTTTATTTTCACCAGAAACTAAGGTCACTGTACTAGTCTTAGAACGGCACATGATCAAATATATTAGACATTCGTTGTCTCTTATATTTAACAATATATGTTTGAAGATATATATATATGTGTGTGTGTGTGTGTGTGTGTGTAAACAAATCCGTGGGTAAGTAATCCAAGTAGATCCTATTAATATAAAATATTAAAACTGATCCACAAAGGAGAGCTCAATATAATTTTTATTATAGAGCATATAAGTGAATTACAATTAATGAGATCCAAACAAAACTAAAATTTTAGTAAATGTATTTGCATTAATAAGTCCAAGGGAAAACTACTTTCCCATGGACGAAATGATCATTTCTATGAGGTAAATTTTTGGGATCTCATTAATTGTAATTCACTGTATATATATATATATGTGTGTGTGTCTGTGTGTGCGCGCGCCTATGTGTGTGTGAATCTGTGCGTGTGTGTGTGTGTGTAATAAAAATATAGTTTAATGGTATGATATATTTATGGCTAAAAGGGCTGAATATTAGAGATAGAACGTATGTAAATACAAACGTCAATACTGAGGTCAACACTGAGTTGCGACAGTCTGTTTCATGCTTGGATGCAATCTTGACCTCAGTGTCCACACACACACACACACACACACACACACACACATATATATTAATGATATCCATTCACGTATTTTATGTAATTTATTGAGTTTAATTAAACTTTTTATCAGTCTGACTGTAATCAGATAGAAATTATGATAACTTCCTTCCACTTTATTTCAAATTAATACCATATTTTTCCTCTAATTATATTAAATAAGCTTAGCTTATCTTGGAAAGGGTCAGATTCCAACTGAGACTTTGAAGGAGCGAAGCTGAAAGTCACTCTACCATGACGAGAGGTTCTCTTCAGATGATTAATGGAACTTCTGTTACGTTTTATATTAATTCGACATATTTTATATGTAATTTACATTGAAATGATATAGAAACCACGGTTTAAAATTTTAAAGCAATTCGTAATCCTATTCAAAATAATATTATTTTCCTATTAAACGGATCTCTTCATGAAACTGTTTGAAACATAGATGTTCTGAAATCTGCTGAAATACCACCAACATATTCCTGTGATGGCATCGGCCAGCATAGCAGAAGTGGAAGAGTTACATCCGGTGGATTTGGGGAGGAATTTTTCATTTTCATGCATATTTCATTACTAAAACAGCGAAAGTTACTTGTCGATTATAAATCTTTTCTTTTTTTTTTTTTTTTTTTTTTTTGCCTTTTCAGTATTTCTAATATTTTTTTGATTCCCGGTTGGTATTTGCAAATAAAACTTCCTATATCTAAGCTCCCTCAGTTAACACTTTCATTTTCAAAGATGTTTGTTTGTTAATTTTTTAAATATCGTTTTTCACGTATTGGCTTTTATCTCATTTCGCGAATTTACGTGATAGTTTTTTTGTTTTTTAAATGAAATGGTATTTAGTTATTATTGTTGGGTCGATGGTTTGTTTTAATTTTGTTGATCTTTCGTAGTTTGATTTTTTATTCTCAATGTCTCGAACAATTAGTTACTTTTTTATAGTTTTTCTGGTATAACACCTTGGTGATATCATTAAGGATTTGCCTGAATTCCTGTTGTGATTTTACTTTCTATTGGGTGACATGTGTTGTAATGCAGATGTTGTAATTGTAAAACCAATGAATCTGGTTGAATTGTTATTAGAGAAGCATTCTTCAGTCAAGCAATTCATAGACAACCATTGTATTTTGCAGTTTTGATTTCTTGTGTTGTTGGTGATTATAATGTCGAGGATTTTTAATTTTTGCAAAAAATAAGTTTAATTTGATTACTTTTGCCGGTAGTTGATATGTATCTATGTATTAGATTTCTTTAATTTTTTTTTCGTCTAAAATAGCTTAATAGTAATTTTAACGTTGTTTTCATTTTAATTATTTTTTGTTTTTTTAAATGTTAGTTTAATTTGTAGCTATCCATTACTGTATCAGTAATGGATAGCTTTTGTACCTCTGATATCAGAAAGAGATGAAAAGTACTTAGGAAATAAAAGTGATTTTCACTGTTACAGTGCATCTTTTGCCTTATAAAATTGTAATACACAGAAAAATATTCGTGAATATGAAAGGATTACGATAAAAATAAGCAGACATAATGTTTTAATTTATTCAATCAGACATTCCTAAAAGAAAATTTGCTGCCTAAATACACAAATATATCTGTCTATATTTCTGAGATGAGGTATTATGATTGCTTACATCATTTACATTATTCGGAATATTGCCATATTCACAACGTTTCTGCCGTTGTACGCTCCGGCCTTCTTCAGGTGACTGGAAAGAGTCGTGAGTTCAATAAAAGGACACAGCAGTGGTGAACCAAACTTGGAGAGTTGAGTTAAAGGGAAATAACTGAGGCATCTAGAAGAGGCATGCGTGCCATGCCTCTTCTAGATGCCGTGGAACTAGAACAATCTGCTCCGGTGGACGAAATAAAGTGTTCGGTTCGAAATTCCACTCACCTGAAGAAGGCCAGAGCTTTGTGAATATGGCAATGAAGATGAGGATAACAGTCCGAATAATGTAAATAAGTATATATATATATATATATATATATATATATATATATATATATATATATATATATATATATATATATATATATATATATATATATATATATATTACTTCAAACGTTAGCGTTATTAGCGGATACTGTATTTGAAATAGATGTGCCATTTTTTATTATCAACTGCATTATCGGTCCGCGCTTTCGAGAAATCTATATACTAGTCTCCGTAAGCATCACTATATAGAATTTTCTGTGTAGTGAATATTAAAATTATAGCGCCACATCAAGTGATCATCGCTACACATCAATTCCATTTGGGTTATCTGTTATTTATATATTTGTCAGACCAAACTTGTCCCCGTGGTGCAAATTTCAACCTTAATTTCGTTCTTTTTCAATTGATGGTTTGGTTTGGCATGGTTGTCGAAACAGCACCAATTTTCTCTACTGCGTGTAAAAATCAAGGAATTTGAGTACAGGTTAGCCACATAGGAAAGACGGCTGTACACCGTCTTCCTAACAACTAATAATAGCAAGATAGACGTGCATCAATTTATTAAATAAGTGATCAGACATCAGTGACCGACGTCCAGCCATGTTTAACAGCTTTCCTTCAAAGAACCAGCGTTGCATTCATGAATTGTCCCTATAATCCACAGCTGGGTCCTAACAAGTGACTCTTGACGCTCGACAATGCACGTGTATATAGCCATCTTGTAATTGATAAGAGGAAGAGAAAAAAGAAACCTTAACTTGTCTGCACACGCAACACAATTGTGCGGAGACAGTAATAATTTATTGACTTAATCTTAGGTAAATATTTGCTGTAGGACTTGTCTGGATTAAGATAAATGTAAACATATGTAAATACAAAGGTGATCAAATAATATAGAAAGTGGAATTTAGTTGCCGAAGAAGATGGAAGGAACCGGTTCGGAGACCATCACATACAAAATAAATTTTTATACAATGTTTTTGTTTCTTTCTTTCTTTCTCCCCTTCCACCCTCTCACCCTCTCTCTCTCTCTCTCTCTCTCTCTCTCTCTCTCTCTCTCTCTCTCTCTCTCTCCCTTGTTTTTTAAGGTTTAAAAAGAAAGGGCAAAATCGACATGAGAAGGCTTGAGAAAGATATCGACACACAGACACATACGCACACGCACGCACACAAACATATTTATCTCTTGAATACATTTTGAATGTATATAAAATACTCTTTATATACATTCAAGAATACTTTTGAATGTATATAAAATATATAGATTCACGCATACGTGCATATAAGCATATATATGTGAGTGCGCATGTGCAATCAATGTATTCAAACCTGTTCACACACCCACATACGCCACACACACACACACCACACACACACACACACACACACACACACACACATATATATATATATATATATATATATATATATATATATACTTGAATAAATTTTTAGTGCCACACCATCTAAGTATTATTCTTAAAACAGGGGACATTTTTTTAATCAAAAATTCGGATACAAAAGTATCGTCTTGATTCAAAATAGAAACTTAGTGAAACTTTTGTCAGAAGAAAAGATCGTCGAAATTAAGATAAACTATTTAAGTTCCGATGCTTTTTCTTCTGACGAAACGTTGGATGAAAGTTACCTTAAATTTCTATTTTTAATCGTGACGATACTTTTGGATCCGAGATTTTGATTAATAAAATATTCCCTGTTTTAAGAATATATCAATATAATAAATAATGTCAGTGTGTCATTGTGTCACCCTTTTTCAATTAAAAGGACACAACTCTCTAACTTTCTGTAGTTCATGTGACAGAAATTTTGAATTACCAAGTTTTTCATTACTGTTTTAGGTGATTATTCAACTTGTTCTTTTGCGACAAATTCTTTTTATAGCTTTCTTTTTATAACTTGTAAATACATTTTGGAATAATTGAACTTAATTGCGAAATCCAGCAAAAGCTACCCCTGAAATGAAAATAATTATTTGTACGGAAAGTAAGAACCTACATACATTAAATTGTCTTTAAATTAAGAAGAATTATCGTTGAACTTTTAAAAGGTAAGCTTAAATATTAATGCAATACTTAAATGCAGAGATCAATTTTGAGTTCTCTAGTTTATTGTTGCCTATCGCATACGGCAGCAGTATGAGGACCACATGATGACCACATTGCAATGAAAAGAGTCAAAGCTGCAGCAAGGAAAAGAAAGTCCCATGCAAATGAAAACTTAGATCAAACGATTGCCAGGAGAGCTTTCAATGCTGAGAATAAGCAAAGACTTAGAGATTCTCAAACTCCTGAACATGCTGAAAAGCCCAATCAAGAGCACTCCGCATGAGCTAGCTTAAATTTCCGTGAATTAAAATTTTTTCTCATAACTTATCTATTATATCTTTTGTTTTTCTTCTCTTTATGTCAATTTGAGTCAGAAAAGTATTCTTTTAGTGAAAATATTTTGAAATTTAAAATAAGAATAATTTTGTTATTCATATTTTTTAACATATATGTGTGTGTGTGTCTGTGTGTGTGTATGAATGTATGTGTATGTATATATTAATGTGTTATTTGAGCAGCAACCTTTCTTTAAAGCCAACTTCATTGAAAACGGCCGACAAGGAAGATTTAATTCATCTTTTATTAAGTTTTCCCAGCCTTCTAACGTTTATTCATTTTCAGGGTTAAAGTGTATAGGAATTGTCTATAAGTATAATTGTTCCGAACGCTTTCGGCTAGTTCTAGAACGTCATTATCATGGATATTGTTTTTGGATGATGAATTTCTATGGGCGATCTCTGCATAGAAGTTTTGCTGTGTGGAGTATGTGCGGCGGGCGTTGTATGCTTTTTGGTGGCCATGTGCTAAGCGTGGCCGGTTGACCTGGGCATGACTTCTATTTTTAGAAAACCTTTAGCATGCTATTTCAAGTAAGTGTAAGATTGATAACGAGCGAATAATATTTAATAAGCAATGTTTCCCTAATTGTGAGTTGTGTACGGTTAGGGATTTGTAAAGAATCTTTGTGCTGTCGACCAGAATTTTTTTTAAAGATTCTTGTAAATTATGAGTTGATAAATGTTTATTAAACGCACTCTGCCTCGAAAGGTGGCATGTAAGACGTCTATTTAAGGAGATAGTGGTGAGTCCGATATAGCGCATTGGTTTTTGAAAAGTAACAGTCTTATAGTTGGAATTGGTACACTATATTGATCACAACTAGTTTAGATCTGGTGGGGTCTTTCATTTTCTATAATATGTTATGAACTTTTTATGTTTTCTAGGGGTAGATCAGAAATATGGTGTTTAATGATTTTCCTTATAGCAAATTTATCCTGCTTATAGTTATTGTGCACCTGTTTGCAATAAAATATGTTGATGTTTTCTGGTGTTGTATTTTTGTTACTGGGGTCGTATATTTTTTGTAAGAATAATTTTATTTGATTATCAATAATGGAGTTGGGAAAATTATTGTTGACTAGTGTTTCTTTTATGTGTTTTAGTTTGCTTAAAAATATTTTTTGAGAAGAGGAACTTTGGTATGCTCTATTTATAAAGTTTGATATCACCGCTATTTTATAACTTTCCGGGCATTGGTTAAAATAATTTAGAAAACAAGAGTTCGTATTAGTGGGGCTTTTATACGAGTAAGTGGTAAATTCATTGGATTTTAGCTCTATCTCAATGTCAAGGAATGGGATTTTGTTATGTACAATAGGGTCATATGTGAATTTTAATGTTGAGTTTTTTTTTCAAAAGTTGATTTTAGGTTTGAGATTTCATCTTTATTTTTTTTTTTGTCAAAATGGGAAGCCTTCTACAAGACAATACGCCATAGCACACTCAACGAATTTTGTGGCAATGTTTTTCCAAGAACATGAAGGTTGAGAATGGATAGTGTCATCATCAGGATCCATGAAATACTGTTGACGAATAGTGACCTCATGAGAATATGACCCGTGGTTGATTTCCTCGATTCCAGTATAAGCAGTCCAGCCCTCTAAAACAATATACAACCAAATACTAAATGGCCACGGTAATATTTATGAAGAAAAAGCATTTCAGCGCGCGCGTGTGTGTGTATATGTACTACAGACAAACGTTTTGGGGACACACTGCATTTCTTTAAAAAAGCACCTTAAAGTGAGATATTTTTGTATTTTTTAAGTAAAAGATAAAATTTCGCTAAAGTGTATTTGCTTTCATTTTTTATTCTTTCACCAGGTTCCTCTTGCTACCAAAAAGTTCTAATTTAGATTCGTCTATCCGTAATAGAATTTTGTTAAATTATGAATATTTTGTATAAGAAACATAACATTTTGTTTTCATCATCACTAGACTTTTTGAGATTACCAAAGTTTTCAACAAAGTGAAATATTAATACAGGTTCATTAACAAGTTCATTGTTAACTCAACGCTGGCTAATGTTTTAAACAAAATATTATAGCTCTCTCTGTTTGAAGAAAAAAAATGAATTGTGTCATTTTTTTATTTTTAATTAATTTGCACAAAATGGCAATAAACCCTACTACCAATAATGCAGAATTGACCAGCATGATGTTGACCTCATTGTCCAATTTTATATTTACATTTCTGATAATGAGTACCTTTACCCATAAATATAGCATAAGTTAAAACTATATTTTATTACACACACACATACACACACATACACACACATGCACGCACGAGCACACACACACACACACACACATGCACGCACACACACACACACACACCGACACACACACACACACGCGCACACACACACAGCATGTTCTTTCCCATTTCTCTACTTGTCTTCAACTTGAAACAATAACAGACACCTCCGTTGACATAAAGTGAGAAAGTGGCACACTTACACCAACCGGTTCTGAATCTTAAATACTCTGGCCTTAAGGCATAATAACTTTTTTATTGCTCTTCTCATCATTACTCTAATAATTGCTACAGTAATTATCATTAAGGTCTAATGTGGCAGTTATCATCTTGTCACCTGTCGTCTCAAACTTCAGTCCCGTCGACACCCTCACAGTTATGTCAAGAAACTTCACACTCCTACTCATTCCAAATCTTCTGCCAGTACAATGCCCGTGTTGTCTGATTTCGTTCATTTTGCTTTTCTCTCTTTGAATTTTCTCTGTTTCTTTTCTTCCGTCATCATTTAGTGATGAAATATTACGTCAACCAACTCATCAAATCACTTACATCGAGCATTCTGGAGAAGAAGAAAAAATTTAATGATGTTTTATTTTTGTCTTTTGTTTGTTACCTATTGTTTCTCTTTCTCCTGTCCTCAATGTGTTTCTTTCACTCATCCTCTTCTCTTGTTATTTTGATTTCATTTTATATATTTTTAGTCTCTTTTTCCTTTTGATTTTCCTCCATTTTTTCTCCTTTCCGTTCTATTTTTTCATCACGCATTGATTTTTCGACTTTTGTTTTTCGTTGAATTCTTTTCCACTTGTTCTCCTTGCTTCGTTTCTATTCTTTTGTTCTTTTCCATTTTCATTTTCACTATTCCATACGTTACGTTAATTTTGAATTCCCAAACAATTCGCTCCATTTTTACATTGTTTTGTTTTTTTTCCAATTCTGTCTTTCATTATCTTTCTTCTAATACTACTTCTTCATCACTTAGTATTCCTGCCAGTGCGAACCTATTTACATATGTAACCTATTTACATATTTATTGATGAAACTCTTTGCATAATACTTTTCACTGATTGTTTTGCCAATTTCTACTTTCACTTCTGAAATCTGAAATTGTTGTTCAATGAGAATTGTTTACATCAAATTTGGTAACAAAACAATATCGAATATGAAATGTATATCAAATGAAATTTGAGATAAAAGTTGGTGAATTTAATATCTATTGTTAATATTCGATGAGAATTTTCTTTCATCTTTCTCTATCTAATCGATTGAAAGTGTATTTTCTATAACTTTGAGAAAGGTCATTAACAAACCATATACTGTTCAGACATCTGAAACCATTGAACAATTTGCCGTTGCTAATAGTAGGTTTCAGCCATTACATTTTTCAGCCATCTCCAGGTTTATTGTATGAGAATAAAGGAAAACTGTACTTTCAAGGAAAAAATGATAACGGAAAAATCAAATCAGCTGGGTGACTTGTATTGAACATTGTAGAAATGAATGTGTATTGGTTGCTATATTAATGACCATTTATTTATTTATTTCTGAAATTCTGAGATGAGGATATTTTAGAATTTGGTGGCATAGTGATTGTGGGTTCAATCCGAGGACCGGGTACACTTATTAAGGTATTGGCTCAAGACTTAGGCTCGATGAAAACATGGCGAGCAATAAATGAGCAGTACTCAATACGAACAAGACGAAATATCCCGAGATATGAACAGTGATATGAGAAGAGAATTTCCATCCGTAGATTAAATAAAGAGTTCAGTTTGAAGTTACCCAGATCGTTTTACACTACACCTGAAGAAAGCCGTAGTGTAAAATGGCTGAAGCAACAACAAAGATGAGGACATTAATCCGAATGTAAATTATTTATTTTGGATCAGTCGAATTGTTGTGTTAACAATAGCAAGTAGAACAAAAATAAAATCAGTATTTAATAATCTGAACAATATTTCGTGCGACTAAAATTGTTTCATTCATCTATTCAAACAATACACTGATCGCTTCTATATCAAGCGGGGAATCTCTGCGCGTTATTTTGCATTTCAAATGGGTTGTAGTGAGACAGTTGTTGATGTAACCAATTCTCTATAGGGAGCTGTGACAAGACCGACTGATTAACTCAGTTAGAATTTAGAGAAAACATCATCTATAAGTCTTTGTTAAGAAATAATATGCGTTTTGTATTAGAAATAAACTAAACTAAAACGAGAAAAGAAATTACAACATAAAGTATGAAATGCAGTATATAAATCGAAATGTTTAAGGAAACCGTACGGAATATATAGATATCTATGTGTGTGTGTGTGTGTGTGTGTGTGTGTGTGTGTGTGCTTGTAGGATATATCCAAAATAGTATCCAAAAAAAGAAAAAAAGAAAAGAAAGTGTAGCAATGAATTAAATTAACTTAGATTCGACGTCCAGGCTCCTTTTATCTTCAAAAAAACCAATACATTTTCTTTGCACGCAGTTTTGTCTTTCATTCCGACCTGAAGAAGCCAAACCCAACACTCATCGGCGAAACGTCTCATTTATAAACTTTTCCATTTTGTCCCATTATATATATTGAATAAAAACTTAGATGTGGTTTTAAAAGCACAATACTGACAATTATGAAATTCTATGTGCCCGTCGATTCATTTCGTCTACCTTCTCTTTGACGCTAATAGTGCTAAGTGGACTCAGCCACAAACCTTTCAAACTTGACGGAGGTTTGGATCGCCAACTTTCTCTACAAAGCTGTTTTTAAATTTTCCGAAAATAAAAAAGACATCGTGTAAAAGAAAATTCATATCCCGTTAATCGTGGGGTCTACAGACTAATTGAAAAGTAACTCGCCATTTTAAAATACTTTTAATGTATTTATTAACTATAATTTTTACAAGAAATGGATATGTGAGGAAAGCGTTTAGCATGAGGTCATTTAAAATTCAATATGGGCACCAGATTTCCCTACCAGCTTCTCGAACCAGCCAGGAATCGCGTCAATTGATTTCACGTGGAACCCTTGTGGTATGAAAGACATAACTTCTTGTGTTCACCTTTCAAGTTCTTCCAAATCTTGGTTTAGTATAGTCGACTTACTGTATATAAATATGTACATACATACGTGCGCACACGCGCACACACACACACACATATATGTATATATTATCATATGTTCACATTATTATCATTATTTTATTTATGTGTGCGTGGGTGTTTATTAATTAAATCATATTATTGTCGCCCAAGAACAAACGGAAAATTTACATTCAATAAAATTATTTCAAAACGGCATCCAATGTAATGCAGTAGCAAAGGGAGGGGGAACTTTTGGTGATCGAAAATGTCTGCTCTCAGTGCAACCGTACCTAGAAACAAACTTCACCCCACCAAAAGTATCATACATTATCAATGTCATTAATAAAAAATAAACGTGTACACCCGGCCACACCCCACACATATATGTGTTTGTGGGCATCGTTACAAGTTTATGTTTTTAATCTGCTGAAAAAGAAAGACAGAATAGAAATAAATGAAAAGAAAGAAAGAAAGAAAGAAAAAAAGAAAGAAAGAAATGAAGGAAAAAGAAAGAAAGAAGGATCAATGTTTTGAAGGAAATAAAAACGATTAATAAAAGTCAGGACAGCGTCAAAAACAGGAAAAATTGTATAAGACGAACAATTTTAACTAGAAAAAGTGAAATAAATGTAAGAGAGAAGGAAAGGAAGAGAAAAGAAATAAAATACTGCTTCAAATATTCAATCTAGTATTAGCTATAATAGACTCCAATGTCAAGTTCTCAATGATTGTAAAATCGGAAACTCCTCAGATCAATAAAAATGTCTTCGATTAAAGAATTTTTTTAAAATAATCGCTAGAAACCAGTTCTCTTTTAGAAGATCAAAACACTGATTGTTGTTTTACTTTGTAAAACAGATGAAGAAAATAAAAGACATTGTAAAAGAGAAATTGAAAACAAGGAAACTTCCGACATATGTTTGATAACCACATACTTATCTCGTATATCAGTAGAAGCGGATTGAAAGAAAGAGAGATAAATAGTAAATAAACGAGGGATTTCGATATATTTTTATCTATCGATTTTAGTGAGTTCTTGATTATCTAATGTCATCCTCCCCGCAAAAAATAAATATATATATATTTATACGATGGAATTCTAAAAATGTGCTGGCCTGAACAACAATGTAGAACTTTTTCGGAATGATAAAGTCGAGAATTTTCAACACACCTAGAATCTCGAAATCAGAAAATTTGTCGATTTCAAAACTTTCAAAAAATTGAAAAAAATATATAATTTAATTCAGAGCAAAATAGCTTTATGTCTTCTTTTTTTAAATTTCTATTTTCAAAATGCATTAGCATGTAGTTCCAATGAGAAATGTATCTTTTAATATTAGAAACTAATATGTCTATCAACATGGATATCTGTGTGCGTCCGTTCGTATGTGTGTACCGATAAATATAATTCTGGCAATTAACATATATAGATATGAATAAACTGAGAGATAGATAGATAGATAGATAGATAGATAGATAGATAGATAGATAGATAGATAGATAGATAGATAGAATTGAAGGAAGGAAGGAATGAAGTAGACTGTGAATAGATACGATCACAGAGATACACAGTGATATCAAGATAATAGTCATGTGTATGCTTTTGCATAGTTATGAACAGAATGATAAATATAGAAAGTGAGGATGTTGGAGACAGACTAAATACCTTTATTGTGTGTAAGAAGTTTGGTAAGGGAAGATTAACTGACAGACAGAAATGGACTGAGAAAAATTAAATTAAATTAAATTAAATTAAATTTTTTTAAAAAAAGCTTAACTAATGTACTTTGTCAGTGTTGTTTAAAAAAATAACTTCCGGAAAATCAACAGTAGCTATATTTTAACAAACTATGTTTTTAAAGGATCACTACTCAAATACACAAGTCTCTCTCTCTCTCTCTCTCTCTCTATATATATATATATATATATATATATATATATATATATATATATATATATATATACTATTACTACTACTAAAAGAAAAACAACTATGTTGATGTGACCAACAGACAACTTGCCAGAAGACTTAATACCTTAAACAAAAAATGATCACCAAATGTCAAAAACGCAAGCACCTATCTACTCAATAAAATAAAGTGTTCAACGCCTGGACTACCCGGACAGAGCAAAAACGCTTCACAAGGTCAGTGCTTAACAAAGGACAGCCCGTGTCGTTTTCCAAGTTTCACCCACTTTCGATCTTCAGACGACTAAAATCTAGAATGCAAAAAAAAAAAAAAAGAAAAAGTATCATCACTGTTTCTTACATTATTAATTTTAATTCATTCTGATTCACGGATATATTTACGGTATCAATGCATGGTATTTTACATAATATATATAAATTATAATAGACTATATGCCACTCCTGTGATGTGGTAACAATTGTATAAACTTTGTCAGATTTTTCAAGTATCACATCAAGTATCACATTAGTAACCAGGTTACTGAAACACCAAAAACCGTTTTTTTGCAATTAAAAATTAAAATTACAGGACGTGCGAAAAATTTTCAAAATACTTTTGACAAAACCTTGAAAAAGATTCTCATTATAATAATGATATAAATAGAAAGACACTATTAATGTTAAATCTATAATACATGTTCGGAAAATATCACTCCAAAGTTCAATTTTTCCGATTAATTACCGTCCGCCAAGGTTAACCATCCACTTCAGAATGCTCCACAAGTGTTCAATCCGGTTAATATCAAATTAACAAAGATGCCACTTCATCTTCAGATCGGCCGAATAATTCAATAAACTTTCTTTTGATGATCTGTTCAAAAATTCACCCAGTATAAAATAACCTTTCAACTTGTGAATCAGACTAACATGCCAAACTCTTTCAGATTCCTTCGAGATATACAAATCAACAGCCCGAGGTTCACCATTCTTAGATAAAGCTTGATAGACTCTTTCAATAATAATCATTTATACATCAGCAGTTGACTTAGAGAAGCGAAATCCTTATTGCTTATTTGAAAGAAAACTATGCAATGTAAGATGCTTAACCAATTCAGGGTTAATTAGAGCATCAAGTATTTTGCCAAAAAGAGGTAGAAGACTAATAGGCCCATAGTTAGAAGGACCAGGCGGTCCGCCTGAGTTATTAAAGTTTGGAACTATAGAAGAATATTTTCAACAAGTAGGAAAGCAAGAGGCAGCAAGGCATTTAAGTTTTGAGAGAGCATGGACCAGTTCAGTAATACATTTCTTCAGGTCAATTGCAGCGATACAATCAAGTGCACATGCATATTCATCAATTCAAAAGTAGCCTTACAAGCAAAATTTGACTATTAATTTGAAACAACGAAATTCAGGATAATTTTAAAGCATTTCAGATGACGTTTGTTCTATTGGTGAGATTTGGGTCGTGAGTTGGGCCAAAAAAATTTCATAGTTTATTAGAGTATACATAACACACACACACACACACATATAGGTATTAATAAAAAGTATTTTTATCATTCTTTTGCTAATCAATCGCAAGGCTATAAAAGGGATTCAGTAGTGGCGTACGCATTTATCATAATGCAAAATAAATAATGCACAATGATTGTAATTTGACTCATTTTTTCAATGTGAAATCGTCATCATATGCATATATACAAACGTACCCCACGTATATCGATAGCTATATATATATATATATATGTGTGTGTGTGTGTGTGTGTGTTTGCGTGTGTGCGTGTATGTGGGACTGTATACCAAACAAAAATAGAGAGGCTTTAATATATCCAGAGAATAATTTATCAGTTTATTTCTCTAAACACGTAGAAAGAAAATGAACACCTGAAATATCCACAAGCACAGACACACAACTAACACACATACACGCACGCGCGCGCGCATGCGTACATTTGAACATACATACTCTTGAACAGGAGTAGAGGCTCATATTTTGTTCCTGTTTAGGAAGGGGTCGCCGGCGGTTCCTTTCCTTTTCTCAGGCCTTTATAGTTATGATGTCATGATTTTTTTTTTGTTTTTGTGATGTGTCTCTTCATACTGAGGGTACCAGGTTGGCAGTTTTCTGGTTGCTGTTCCCGACTGGTAGTTAGGAACCCGAACTCTGGCATATCGTCTTGAGAGGCTCTGCTCTGATCAACAGTCGCATAATATCGGGGTTCTTGCAGAGCCATGTCACGCATAGAAGCTCAAGCATGTCACTGCAAGCTCTCCCGGTGGGAAATCCCGAAGTCATACTAAGTTGTATTTTGTAACAGTACTTTTTCTGCGCATGATACAGTAGACGAGCGACTGTTACTACTACCCTAGACCTTTCCTTACCAAAACAAAACACCATGAAGATGAGTTACGAAAAAATATAGACCTAAACCAGCTCAATAAAAACACACCTAAACCCCTCAACATTTCTTTTTCCAACATTCGTGGTATTCGTACCAATTTCTTCGGTGTGGAATCATTCCTCTTTGAAAAGTCTCCGGAAATCCTAGTTCTCTATGAAACTAATCTTAACTCTTCAATCCTCTCCTCTTATTTCTCGATCCCTGGCTATCTTCCTCTCCTTAGGAAGGGCTCTAATGTCCACATGCATGGACTGGGGGTTTATTTCCGCAAGCATCTCCCGCTGGCTAGAGAACTCTCACTTGCATCTCCAGACCATTCTTAGATATGTCTCCGTTTCTCTCTACTTAACTCAGTCAGCTATCTCTTATTTCTCTACCGCTCCCCTTCCTCTCGTCACTGTTGCGTGCTAGATAGTATTTCTGATAATATAGACAAGTACATCTCCGTACACCCGTTTGTAAATATACATATTTGTGTTTGGTAACTTTAATGCCCACCATACCAGGTAGATAAAACACTTTATCACTAACTCCGCTGGCCTCCAAAACTTTAACTTCTCAATCACCGAATCTCTCACGCAAGTGGTCGACTTAGCCACACATTTCCCCAGTAATCCTGATGGACACGCTTCTCTCCTGGATACCTTTTTATCTCTACCCCGGATTCATGGCGTACTATGCAGCTCTGCTCTCTTTAGCAACTCTGATCATGCGTTAGTGTCTGTCAACGTTTCTTTCCGCTCCCCTACCAGTCAAGAACCTCCTACCGACAGAATATCTTTTTTGTTATGAACTAGCTAATTGGGACTCGTTACGTGAGACTCCCTTCGTGACGTCCCTTGGAATGCAATTTTTAATCAACATGTTCATAAATGCGCACCTGAGGTCTCCTCCTGGGTGAAAAACGACATCAATGCTTTCATTCCAGCAAGGAAATACCAAGTTATACCGCATTCATCTCCTTGCTTCTCACCTGTATGCTCGGCCGCCATAACCTACAGGAATCTCTTCTTCCGACTGTACCAGAGCGACACATCTGATTGCATCAGACGCCTCTTTGTCTCTGTTCGTAACAAGTGCATGTCCTCAAAGAAGCGAAGTTACTGTTTGCTGATAAAATAAAACAACGTATAGCATCTAGCAAGTTCAGATCTAGTGATTATTGGCTGCTCAGCAAGGGTGTCCTGAACAACAGCAATCCCCGCCCAATAATCCTTTATTCAATCAATTCGAAATACTGACATCTACAGCAGAGCCATTTGGAGTATCGACATTCAGCTTTTATCCTTTCCTCGGTTCACCCCTATACCCAGTCTTTTCTCTCGCCTTCACTCTCTCCAACCCCTGCGTACTAGTGGCGTTCTTGCCTTGCTTAGGGTGAAATGATTAAAAACATATATATAAAAGTAGACACTGAAGTCAACACTAGGCGACAACAGATGGCTTGAAAATCACGTTTCAAGTATGAAAGACTGTCACCGCTTGGTGTTGACTTTTATATTTAAATACATTCTATTTCTGATAATGAGCACCTTTACCTATAAATATAGCATACCTTAAATGTAAATTTTTATCATATATATATATATATGTCACCTGTCAATGAGCTCTTCACAATGATGGTCACAATGATACAAAACTGGCAATCACCATGTTGTGCTGATGCCTATGTTCACATTATGTCTATAAATACTGAATATTCTTCTCCTATAAATATAACTAATTTAACACTATATATATATATATATATATATATATATATATATATATATATATATATATATATATATATATATATATATACATACACAAAACACACACATAAATATAAATATATATATATATATATATATATATATATATATATATATATATATATATATATATATATATATATATATATATATACGCACACATATATATATATATTAAGTTACATATCTATTATATATATGTAAAGATCTATTATTTATAAACAAGTAGAAGATTCTTAAATACAAGCGTGCTCAGTATACATAATATATATATATATATATGTGTGTGTGTGTGTGTGTGTGTGTGTGTGTGTGTGTGTGTGTATTAAACTTGTTTTGTTAAATCATAAATCATTGCACTTTATCATTTTTTTAATTTAATTTTCCAAATTTTCAAATTAGTTGCTTTGCGTTAATTGGTAAATTTGACAAAGATCATATTTATTTCTATTTTATATTATTTTTTTTCTGAGTACTTTTGAATGTCGCTACATTCATCTTCAAGGATTGTTCTGTGTATATTTAAGCAACTGTTTTTTTTTTATAATTCCGGCGTTATCACATCAAATCACTTCTCATGGTGACCTCATATAAGCGGTCAAACTGAAACAATGTATGTGTGTCGTATATATATATGTGTGTGTGTCTACTCGCACACGCGTGTCTATGTGTGTGTGTTTGAATTTTCACTTAAATATAAACACTTGAAGGATACGTATATTTAAATTAAATATTATCCCGCAAAATACCATTGTACATATACCTTATTAGGTAACTATTCGCTAAAAAATGAGCATAGATAATGAAAAAAATTCCAAAGCCGAAAAGCGAAAATTTATTATCAGAATCTTTGTTTTATTCTTAATACGGAAGATCAAAAGATTTTTTTTATGTAAAAATTTTCTTATGTTTAAAATCATGTCTTTATGGCGTTAACGGGTGACATAAATTTGTATATGGTAATGTGAGCGACTTTTTGCGGTAAAAAAAAACAAAAATCATTGGTTTGGAAACTCTTGCAAAAACAGATAATCGTAGGATTTTAACGAAACAATCAGGACTCACGCACAAATGAAGCAAATTGTCTTTAAACCTGTAAAAATATTTTTTACATCTGTTATAACCCGCCTCACTTATTTAATTTTAAGAAATTTTCAGGAATACTTTTTTTTGTGACGCTTAATGTTCACATTAGGTATAAGGACACATCGTTGGAGAATTTAAATCATCAAATTTTGGGGGTCAAACTGGACCCCTATTTAAAGAAAATGTGTTTTGAATCGTAAAATAAAAAAATGCAATGAAACTAAGATATTATTTAAAACGAAAAGTTTTTAATTGCATTTATGAATAAAATATATTATGGATATGTTATTGTCTTACGAAAACAAATTTTCGAGGAATAATGAATTTTTACAATAACTGTTTTCATTTTTTTTTTAAATTTTAATTGAACTAAGCGTGTGTATGCATGTATATATTTGTGTATTTAGGCAGCAAATTCTCTTTTAGGCATGTCTGATTAAATAAATTATAAACATTATGTCTGATTATTTTTAGCATAATCCTTTCATATTCACGAATATTTTTCCATGTATTACAATCAAATGAGGCAAAATAAAATAAAATATTCGTGAATACTAAAATAATAAAATAAAATAAAAATATATTTGTAAATAAGAAAGAATAAACAGACATAATGTTTGTAATTTATTTAATCATATATATATATATATATATATATATATGTATATATATATATATATATATATTAAATAAGCTATATATGCGCACAAACATTCATACATATAACGTTTAACATATAATATGCACGAATTGAGGGGATACTTTTTGGGAGATAGTCATCTAAATGATTTTTCTAATAATAATAATAAAACTTGTGACTAATATTGTGTACATTTGACTGTGAAGCATGTGCTTTGTAAAGTCTTATCAAATTGAATGTTATGATGGCTATTAGCATATTTTTACTCCCTTTCATGCACTTACTCACTAATAATAATAATAATAATAATAATAATAATAATAATTTATGAATAGCCATTGAACTTTAAAAGAAAAGAAAAAGAATTGGATGTATGTGTATCTTTAAGTAAATATAAATGCACATTTCCTTGATTTTTCTGATTCTGAGTCACTGCGATAAGGTATGTCTTATACTTCTAATGCTCAAAGCCTATATAAAAACGGAATATTGAATGCTGGGTTTCAGAACAGGTAGGGCGAATCAACTAAAGATTGTTTCATACATCAGTATAATATCAGTCGGTTGTTTTTGAAAAATCTGCAATAGTTACAAATATGCACTTGACATTCAATCTATTACGACATGGACTACTTTTCTTTTTGATTTTCTGGCAGTAGGAATTTGCATGTATATATAAGCAAAGCCCACAAACACACTCATATAAATGTTCACTATCTATGTATAATGTGTCACTTTATCATATATATATATGTGTGTGTGTGTGTGTGTGTGTGTGTGTGTAGGTACCTCCAAAGATTCGCTAAAAATGAGGATACATGATGAAAAAAATGACGCAAATTTAAAAACAGTTTTTTCGTCAAAATATTTATGTAAGAGGAAAGACAATATGATTTTTAAATTATTAGATTATACTTTTTTAATCATTTTTAGAACCTTCAAAATTTTGAGTAAAAATTTGTCTCATTGCTTCAACGAGTTACCATAAATCAGAATAGAAAATTTTACCGTCTTTTTGCAGTAAAAAATGCATTGAAATGAAAATTCTTGTAAAAATCAGTTAATTGCCGGATATAATTGAAAAATACAGGACTAATGAATGAAATTATTTTTGAAATGCTTCTATTTTAGGAAATCTTGGTAAAAACAATTTTTTAAACTTTGTTACCCTTTTTTGTGTCTGTTTAAGCGTGCACGACATGAGAAAAGTAAGAGCGCTAACTATAGTTAACTTAAAATTTATTGATAATTTTTTAACATTTCGTCAATAAGCGTCTTCATACGTACGATTATTTTGTGTACTTAAATAATTATATGAAAAGACTCTTGCGTTATATTGGTCAAGTAATTGTTACGGCTATGAAGCCCCATAAAAAAAATGGCATAAGTCTATCGAGAGCAGAGAGAATACCTCATAAAACACACACTACCGTGAGAGAAATGTCTTTTCTGCGATATTTTAAACTAAAAGTATGTAATAATTGTTTTAAATCAGATTAATTAAACTTTAAATCAGCTAATCTTCCTCAAATAAAATTTCAAAAAATTATATTTTATTTTTGAAAGATTTTTAAAAAAAAGAATTGCGTTCTGCCAACAGATTTTTAAATACGGGTAAAAATGACTAAAATCAGCTATTTTTAGCGATTTAAAAAAATACTCATTCCAAACAATTTAAATTCGTTTTTAAATACAGCAACGTGTTTTGCTTATTGGAAATATTAAATTTAATCTATTAGCTTGAAATAAAAGCTTTAAGAAAGATTTTTCATTTGTAAAAATTAATTTTAAACGTAAGGTGTCGCTTTTCTTTGGAGGTACCCATACAAATATACACTTTCTGATACATACAAATTTAAATTGGATAAGCTATATACAGGAGTCTCTTTTTGTCTGTTTCTCTCTCCCTCTATTTCTCTCTCTTTTTATATATATATATATATATATATATATATATATATATATATACATATATATACTGTATTATATGTACACAACTCTATGTGTGTATGTGTGGATGCGATGATGTTTACTTATCCTGAAATTATACTTCCACAACGTCGTTATGTCGTCCATAATTACGATCCACGATATTTTATCCCAATCAATTTGCATCATCCAAAAGTTGCCCATACCTCAAAAATCCCCTCCCACAAGATCCACCCAATCATGGCCGTCACCTCCATTACCCCTATTCTCAGAGCAGACGATAAGCAAGCACGTCTTTCTATTCACAATTGAAATACACTAATACGATTTAATGCTATTAGATTACAAGAATAAGTTCATAAATAGATAGAAAAGAAAGTAAAAATTTAAATACAAAAACAAAAAAAAAATAATTAAAAGAAAAACACTGGCAACGACAACAAAAAGATAGACATATTCTTTTACTATTACAAAAAGTGTTTTACGAAAATGATCATACGCCTCAAGAAACATGATCACAACATGCTTTTGTGTTTCAACTGAGAGATGGCGACGATGGCGGTATCGGTGGGAAGAGAGAGAGAGAGAGAGAGGAGAGGCGGGAGATCTATTAAACTATTAACCTCCCAGGTTAAAGTTAGATTAGGGATAAAGAGAAAAATAGACAAAGAGAAGGGAAGAAGAAATTAAGCGTAAAAATAAGGAAATAAAAAACAGACAAGAAACCAGAGTAAAGATAAATAAATTAAAGTTTGAAAAAAAAAAATGGTAAAACCTTTGTTATTTTGGGGTACAAAGTCCTTCTAAACACAACTTTTTAGTAAAGTGTTAGCGCAGTCATACCGACAGTATTCTGAAATGGTAATTTAAGATGTAAAGGAAGGGATTTAGAATTGGAATGCCCAATACGATAAATCATTTCATAAAGAATTAGAATATAAAGAATAACCTGAAAGCATTTAATTAAATCGAAAAAATACTGTAATTATTTCGCTTAATATGAGATGTAGGCATAGATTATATCTCAGTGTGTGCACGTGTATAAATGTATAATATATATGTTATCTCTCTCTCTTTCCGTCTCTCTCACTGGCTTTCTCTCTTTCTATATATATATATATATATATATATATATATATATATATATAATCTATTTATTTAATTTATGTATGTTTCTATATACAAAAGTTAGTCAACATATAATGCGTGGTCTTTTTTAATTAAAACAGAATTAATATCAGAAGCACAAAACACATACCAAAATGAACAGAAATGTTTAAATTGAAAATTTACTTCTCAACATTTGAATGGCGGACGTGTATAAGCGCTGAATTTTCTTTTCTGTGTTTGAGTTGATTCTTTCAGCTTCATCATCGTTTGAGAACTACTAACATAAGAATGCCTACTTCATGGGGTTAAACAATTGAATTTACCGTTTGTTGTTTCATAGACTTTACCATCATTAACTTTTCACAGAGCATTGTGTAAGCAATAGGTGTCATGAGAGCATCAGTCTATTTAGCCTTATCCTCAGTGTCTCGTTTCTGCCATTAATTCTACTGAACCATATATTTACTGTACTTACGTTAAGTACAGCTTCTTCATAAGCATTTAGTAACATTCTGCAAATGTTTGCAACACTTCGCTCAAAAGCAGAAATGTCAGTTTTTTCTTTCTACATGAATCCAGAGGGGTAACTATTTTGAGGGGGATTATGAATAGGAAAAGAGAAGATATCTCCCTAATTTTGTCTCTTGACATTTTTATGGATTTTAGCTTAAAACCATAACGTTTTTAATATTTTTAATATTAAAATAGGCATATTATTTTGACCGGTTCTCATATATATATATATATATATATATATATATATATATATATATATATATATATATATATATATATATATATATACAAATACACATGTATACAAATACACATTTAACGGCGTAACAAAAGTGCCAAAAATTTCTGTTGTTGAAATAGACCAGACGATATGCATTGAACGGATGTCATTATTCGTTTGAAAAAAGCCACCCCGACCCTACCTTGACTTAACCTCTTTTCTAAAGTAACTAATATGTTGATACAATTTTTGTCAGTGAATACCCTACCACCCCTTTTTAAAATGATTAGTTTTCTCCATATCCATAGAAATTAATATTACGGATGTATATGCTTATAAAGCTCCGTAAATTTCAAAAATAGTTATTCCAAAATTCGCTAGAAGGTTGAAACAGAACTAGCTGCTTTAATTTTTTTAAAAAAGGTTTTTAGCTTCTATTTTTGAAACATGAGAACTCTTATGTAGCAATGAAATCATATTTTTAAAAAAAATTATAATTATATATATGTGTGTGTGTGTGTATGTGTGTGTGTGTACACGTCTTTTTAGTAAAGTACTAGACGCTCTAATCAACTCTGAATTGTTTCAGATAAGTAATACGACTTTCGCTTCCTTAGGTCAACTGTTGATGCATTAACGATTATTGATGACACAGTCTATCAAGCAAAATAAGAATGGTAAAGTTCGGGAAATTGCTTTGAATAATTCAAAGGAATTTGTCAGGTTTTGCATATTGGTCTTCTTCACAAATTGAAAGGTTATTGTTTTTCTGGTCGATTTTTGAACTGATTAAGTTTTTCTTTATCGCGAAATTAAAATTATCTTGAATGGTCACTCTTCTAGTTCTTTTTGCATTAATGCAGGTGTCCCCACCTCAGGGGCTCTATCTTGGCACCTAAGTTGTTCCCAATTTTTATCAACGACTTTTCCAACGGTATCAGTTCTCAACTTGATAACTATGTTGATGACACAACTATTTACACCTGTCTTAATGGTAAGTCTAGTCAGCTTGATAAAGTCAAATTGGCAACTGATTTAAAAAATGCACTACTGGGGCAAGAATGGCTTGTTAATTTTAAGTCTTTCAAAATGAAACTGCTCTTTATTAAAAGTCTGAGAGGACTCTTCTGTCATCCATCCGCATGGCACTCCAGGAGAGTGACTCATTTTACCTTCTCGGGCAAACATTTTCGGCTGACATGTAGTGGAAAGATTATATTGAATCAATTGCCAGGTCTGCTGCTAAGAAAGTTGGATCACTGTCGTGCAAGACATTTTTCCCTCCCAAATCTATCTTACATAATTATAAGTCATCCAATGGTACATACCTTGAATATTGTTGCCACGAGGTGGTCACATAAGACGCCTATCATTTCTATAACATTTCGTATCATTTATATAACATTTTAATCAGACATCTATAAAGATTCTGTGCATCTTTCTTTTGACAAACTAGAAAACAGTTTCTTATACTTTTTTATCTTAGAAATTGCTAAAATCATATTTTACAATTAGTACATTTTTATTGAAGTAAATCGATATATATTCAAATTTCTAAAATAATTAATTTTCCCTCTTAACTGATTTCGTATCTGTGGAAATACACACTCATAGTCTAAGTATGTGAGTGTGTGTGTGTATGTGTGTGCGTGGGCGCATGTATGCGTGTGTATATGTGTGTGTGAGTGTGCATGTATGTGTAATCACACATATATAGTTCTTTGCTATGCTTTCAACTTATACAATGTGTGTCTAATGTGTGTGTGCGTGCATACATATGCTTATATATATATATATATATATATATATATATATATATATATATATATATATATATATATGCGTGTATATACATATACATACACTCATACATATACATAATTAACGATATGAAAAAAGAATTTGTGAAAATCATTGTTAACTAGTATCTGACACTAGTTAACAATGAGTTCTCTAACCACCTTATCGACCACCAAATTAGACTATTTCTTTCCAAACTTTGACCTGAATAAAAAAAATCAAATTATCTATTACAAAAAAATATAACCTAAAAAATAGCAACACACCAGCAAAATCAAAATTACAACGAACGAACAGTATCAATGAGTTGAAATGCTTCTAAAGTTCTTGATCAAACCGAATTCATAAATAATTACATTGGTGGCACTACTACATGCCTATCCAGTGACATTACATCTTTCTAACAACAGGTTCATCCGACCCCATTTAAACACACACACTTACTCTATCTGAAACATACTAGCAGAAAATACATAATAACCACATCCACATGTAAAACAAGATTAAAAATAATGAAAGCCTTGATAAAAAAAAAGCCAATGCTCAATATTAACTATGAATATGGCCACAATGTGCTGTCTTCAGAAAATAAAACATCCTTATAATTCTAAAAGCAGGCCCGCAAATCATACACCCATTCAAAAAGCAAAAATAAAATCATCCTTGATAATGACTAATAGCGCGCGGAATTAAAGAACGTTTCGACAGTTTCTACACATTCTGTGTCCAGAAAAGAAAACACTTGTTCAAACATAAGAAAAATTAAATAAAAAGCTTAAACGCAGTACTTTGTCTGTTGTCTTTAAGGAAACATGTATAAATGAGGGATTGCTGTCTAAATACGCAACATATATATATATATATATATATATATATATATATATATATATATATATATATAATGGGCTCTCCCGTCGGTTTCGATGTATGAGGATCTGACAGCTTATAGATTCAGTTATGAAAGTTTGTGCGATAATCTTAAGTGGCATTTAAGACCCGCTAGTGATTTACAAAGGAGGTCACATATGGAGCAAGTGTGAGGATTGTGAGATGAGATCACTTTTAGATTGACTGACCTTTTAGATCTTGCTCTCGCTTCTTGAAGATGATTTAGACAAGCAGATTGAAAATTTCTGAGTCCACTAAAACACGTTGATCTCCATTCTACCGCTACAAAGCTAAGCGCTCAAGGGTGTTATGTGGTATATTGACTGCTGACAAGTTGCTTTTCAGCTTGTCTTTGTATCTTAGCCATGGGCGTCCTACATTCCTGTAGCCCTGATCTAACTGGCTGTACATTAGGATCTTGGGTATTCTGTCATCAGACATTCTCAAGACATGACCTGTCCACCGTAACTGAGACTGTATGATAAATGTCTCGATTCCCCCAATATTACACCTGTTAAACAGGTCTACGTTCGATGTCCTATCTTGAAGCTTAACTCCACAGATTGCACGCAGACAGCTTTTATGGAAAACATCTAGCTGGCGTATATGGTACCTGTATGGAGTCCATGACTCTGAGCCATACAAAAGGATGGCAAGTACAACAGCTCTGTAAACCTGAATTTTCTTATCCAGTCGAATACCCTGCTCATTCCACAAGCGATGGCGAAGTTTGCCGAAAGCACTGGTAGCCTTAGCAATCCGATGCATGATTTCATCATCTAAAGTTCCACTGTAATTGACTTTGCTACCAAGATAGGTGAAAGACTTTACATAGTTCAGGGGTTTGTCTTCTACTTTCAATGGTCTCTGGAAATTTGTAGACTGGTGGTTTTTGTTTCTCACCACGCAGTTGCTTCGGAGTAAGACAAGGTTGGTGCACAACTTCAGTTTTCTTTATGCTAAGTGTAAGACCAAATGCTTTACATGCAGCAGAGAAACGATTTATTAGATGTTGGGCCTCCTCAAAGGATGTCGCTACAAGAGCCGCATCATCAGCAAACAACAAATCACGAATAATTTGCGTACGAAGGAGGGTCTTGTCTTTGAAGCGCAGGTGATTGAAGAGACCACCAGTTGTTCGAAACTGAAACTTGACGACACTCTCTGTGTCTGCAAATGCGTATTTCAGCATCACCGAGAAGAAAAGGGCAAAAAGACAAGGGCCAGACACAACCTTGCTTAGTGCCATTTGTGACATTAAAGGATTCCGACATCATACCATCAGACACGATATTAGCTTTCATTCCTTCATGAAAGAAGATGATGACCTTTAGCATGTTTTCAGGGATGCCGAGTTTCCCCAAGAATTGCCAAAGAGCCTCCCGATTCACAGTGTCAAAGGCCTTCGTCAAGTCCACAAACACCATGTATAACTCCAGGTTTTTCTTGCGAACCTTTTCTGCAACTTGAAGAGAAAATATCATGTCAATGGTGCCCCGACCCGACCGAAAACCACACTGCAATTCAGGACAGATGTCGTCAAACAAGGTGTATAATGATTCTGTTTAGAGCCAGTCTAGCTAGTATTTTGCCTACAATTGAAAGTAGTGATATCCCCCGATGATTATCACAGACACACCTGGAACCCTTGTTTTTGTAGAGGTGTTTCATAGAGGCGTCTTTATAATCCTGTGGGACACAGCCTGCCTTACATATCTCCATGAAAAGGAGATGTAACTTTTTTACCAATTTTTGGCCACCATGCTTATACACTTTGGGTAGAATAGGATCCTTAGGAGTAGGTGATTTTCCAGATGAGATTTGCTTGATGAAGTCAATTACCTCTTGATTTCAAAAGACAACTCCGGAATTTCAGGATTTTGCTCCATTGATGTGATGGCTTCCTCATCAGTAACCGAAGTGCTGTTTAACACAGTTTTGAAATGCTCTTTCCAGTGGTTTAAAATGTCTGACATCCGTCAAGAGAGTTTCACCATCTGCTGTGGAGATAGGAGCAACACCACTTTTCTGAGGACCGAAAATGCTCTCGATGCCAGCATAGAAATATACAAACAGAGAGAGAGAGAGAGAGAGAGAGAGAGAGAGAGAGAGAATTATCTGACCTTGTCTGGGTTTCTAAATCCATCAAATAAATCACATGAGTTTACCACTCTGTACGGTTTTAAGGAATATGTTGACAATCTTCAGTTGCTTCGGAAATGTTAAGTCTATCAGAATTTGCCCTATTCGATTGTAAATATAGGATTGTAGTATTTTGTATCCGGTTGTGTGTTCCTAATATCTGTTCTGTGGAAATGATTATATATACCGATCTACTTGAGTCATGGACACAATGTCTTTTAAATGTTCTCTGATGTCTCTCAGTATTAACCGTAGGTTTAGGGGAAATGCCAAACCTGCTCGAGATAGAAGTATGACTTATTTGACTGTTATTAAATACAAAATCCACGGCAGAACGACAATATTATTTAAGTCAGTTTTTACTCTGTATGTGTACGGCACCGAAACTGTGTTTGAACTGTCGACCTCGTAACATATTTTGCCACACATTTTTGTATAAAGTAACTGTCATTTTTCTGCCGATTTTGTTCCGATAATTTTTCTCTACTACACCTTTTTATTAAAAAAAAAAACGTAAAATCTAATTTCATTCTATTTTCAGTCAAATCTAAATGAAGTCTACAACTAAATCTCATTTGGAGTATTCTCATTTACATGTAAATTAAACCGTCATAATTCTTTTAGCTTGACAACATCCATTGAGGTGCTGAGAACTTCAAGCCATTTCGATTGAAGACGCATTCCTAGACACACAGAGATATGAATACAATTGTTTTAGTTGGCTGGCAAACGAAATTGGGAATTTTCCAACAGTATTTTTTGCTTAATATTGCTGACTATCACGCTGTTATTATTATTAGTATTGCTTATTCCCTTCAACTAGTAGTTTGCTGCAAAGTATTTAAAAAGTTTACTGAATAGTATTTCAAAAGTATTTGGAGGTTGAGTTAAATCTATGGAAATTTCATTACTTACTGAAAACACTTATATAAAGAAATAGACTTTTTCTGAAGCAGACGGGCTTAGAGTTTCATATATAAAGAGCCAGGGTTCTCACTCAATTTTGTGTAGAGTTTGAGAGATCCTACTTCTGCGTTATCAGCTGTGATAAATTCTCTGAAGCAGATGGGCTTCAAATTTTCCAGCTATCACATGTATCCGCGTTTATTTTTATTCATGCAGTAAACGAAATCCAACACACTACACAGTATCCCAGTTTGTCTGACGTCTCGGTTGGAAAAGCGACACACAAAGGTCACACTCATTGTCTATGAGTCGATCCACTCAACTTCTATTTCACACGCTCTTAACTAAAGGTTCGCAAGTAATCACCAGGTAACTAGTAACTACGACTGTAGATAGGCTTTTGTTATATCATTCTAGTATTCTGTGATACCTGGTTTAATCCTTGCTTTAGGCATCGACATCGAACAATATTTCATGTGAATCAGTTCAGTTGAGAATTTAATTTGAAAACTCTTCTTAAATGTATCAATCTCCAAGTGACTGGCTGGTACTGAATTAAATATGATAGATTAAAGCGAATAAACAAAAATAAGAGTAGGTCATTAGTTCTGAAGCTTTTCTACACCAGCGGACTTTTTTCAGATAGTTGTGCCTGTTGGTGACCGCCATGTTAACAGTACACTGGAAAATGGAGCAGACTTAATGCGAGAAAGTTAATGTTACGCTTTTACGTTTTGTTCGCATTTATATAGCAGCATCAATCACCGGAAGGTAAAGCAGCTGTCACTGCGCCAAATCATACAAACTGCCGGACTTTAAGTTGAAAGGTTGTTGCTACATGCACTAATTACCCCTATAACTAAAATGTGCAAAAATATAAATTTATAAAAACTTAAACAATGTATCCATCATATAATGTAGAGTCTCCCAGTTATGGTCCAAAGGGTTAAGTCATCTTTCTATCCTATTAAAAATATAGCGACTCCGCTATAACCCCCTGACCCATAGTGATGTAAGCTCTTCATATTATTAAGTATACAAGCCCGGTAACAATTTTTAGAGTAAGAAACATGTTGCGACATTACCCGAGGGTGGGCAAAGTGGGTCTTTCTACTATGAAAATCAACATCTCAGTTAAACATGTAAGAAATTTGGAATGATTGAGATATATACATAATATTAACTATGGCATAGATAGATCGATAGGCCGTTAGACAAATAAAATAGAAAAGAGAGGTCAGATAGATATAAACAAAAATGTAGATTGTTAACAAGATATATACAAAGATGAATCAATAACCTGATATGTCGTAATTAGGTATATTTTAATGTGAGATTTTCGTTGCATAATGGTCGATCTCTGTTTCTGACTTCTAAATTAAGAATATTAATAAGAATTTGGATTATGCTGAAAATTAATAATTGTGTAAAATAAATATTTCTAAAGACTGAGAGACATACGGAACTATCTCTCTCTCTCTCTGTCTCTCTCTCTCTCTATATATATATATATATATATATATATATATATATATATATATATATATATATATATATATATATATGCATACATACATGCATATACACATACATGCATTATGCATACATACATACATAATGATATATATTTTCTTATACTGAGAGAGCTGTCATATTGGTATAATTCTTTTTAGATTGTCTAGTTCACTGATTTTCTAATTAGTTTTGATTTGTACAGTATTAACCCCATTCTATAATCTCGCTTGAATTTCAAAATTTTTTCTCTTCAAATTATCTCCATCATTCTCGTCTTAATATTTTTTTTTATTATTTTTGTTTATTTTTTGTCTTTTTTTTACCGAACTATCGCATGACATTGCTCTCTGCCCTCTTCTCTCCCCCCACGCGCACACATCCTGTCTCTACATCTTCCCCCCCACTAGAGAGAAATAGGAGGACAGAGATTGAAACAAAAGACCATGTCGGTAATGTATATTTTACAAGTACGCAAATATACTGATTAATGTTAAGGTTGAAATTTTGTGCCATACAAATCTTTTCTTTTTTTGCAGGTGAAATCATATGAACACAATTTTACTTTTTCACACAAATACACATACACACACATATACACGCATATATTTATGTGTATATTTATATATTTATAGTTCTGCTTTGTCTGTATCAATAGTGTGTCTATCAATAAGATTATACAATGAACGTTGAAAAGTTCTCGATCCGACTCACACCAAATCTGTGCAAATGATCAAATCTGATTATATGGCCTTAGCTATTATTCTAGGTTATTTCCAGAAATCAGTGCCTGTTTTGTATGCACCTCCGATATATATATATATATATATATATATATATATATATATATATATATATATATAAATATATAGAAAATAGGAAGGAACTGGTTAGGTAAATAATCCAAAGTCCCTTAGTATTTTAGTTATTATTTTTAAAAATAGTGCTCGATACAAAAGTAGAGCATAAATATAATTATTTATTTAAAAATATGATTCCAAATCGCAACATAAGAAGTCCCATGTTTCAAAACAAGAGCCGAAAACTTCAATATAATTATTTAAATTAAATTGAGTTAAAATAAGCTCTGTTCCATCTTCAAGCGAATTTTTTTTTGGAATAACGTGTTTCTGAAATTTACGTGTTTTAAAAATTGAAATCAAAATTTCCATGGTAACAGCTAGGGCGAATTGTTTAAGTTGGGTAGGCGGGTGTTGGGTGTTAATAATAAGTATCAGTATAGAGTTACTTTCGTAGATGTCAAGTCAGGGAAAGGTGGGGGTGTCTAAATTTGAAACGGAAGATGTATTAACCCTCGTCTAGTTTGCATGTCTATGGAGATTTATTTATTTATTTTTTTATTTTATTTTTTTATGAAAGGGATTTGTGCATAAAAAAAAAAACTGTCGTAACCTTTGTTTTTTGACGACTTCATAAAGGGTTATCTTTTTTTAGGGTATTTAAACTATTTATTTCGGCTATGGATTATGAAGGGTGTTATATTGTATGCATGTTTTTAGTTAATTATTCAAACCATGAATCTGATGAGTGGGCTATGGATTAAACAAGTTATTATATTGTATGCTAGTTTTTAGCTAATAATTCAAACCAAAAATCTGATGATGCCTACAAAAACCGTTAACTCGTGTCTATTGTTTAATAGATTATTATTATTTAGAAGCTTAATTATGTGCAATTTCTCATGGAGGCATAAAGGGCATGGGTCATCCCAAGTTTTACATGTTCTAGCCTTATTTATAATTTTCCATTTAACTTTAGGTGTCCTATAAGTGCTCTTTCAATAATATAAACAAAAGAAATCAGACTTCCCTATCTAAATATTTTTGGCATCAAATCAGGCATAGTAATTTTTGCACTAAAAATTGATCATCATAATTGTTTGTTATCAAAACTTGGGAGTGTCATAGATTCGTGAAGGTGTCTAATACTAGCATAGTGTTAAGTTGTTCATCCGATATTTAAATTATCATCATCTTTTTTTAAGAAAAAAAACTCAATGAATAATGAATTTTTATAAGAATTGCTTTCATTTTTTTCTAAATTTTAATTAGAATAATTTATTAACTTTTAAATATTTCAAATTTTTGTATTCAATTGTAGCGGTCAAGTGATATTGTTAGTAAATTAAAAATGCATTTACTAATCATAAATGGAAAAGCTCACTACAATTCAACGACCCCTGATCTTTTAAAATTAATTTTGAATTCATGCTTAAATATGTCTATTATTGTAAATACTGACGTCCATTCACATTATCAGAAAATAAGAAAGGTAGTTATAGTAAATTTAAAATTCATTTGTAATTTTTTAACATTTTCTCAACAAGCGTCTTCATAAGTAAGTCTATAAAACCAAACTACCTAAAATTTAAAAAAATCTCAGATTATTCGGTAATTAAAAAATATAAAAAAGCATTCACATTATAGTGAATTATTAAGCATTTTTTGTTATTTTCCCATAGTTAAATTTACCAAACATGAGTTTGTTGATAAATTTGTCAATACTTCATAAAAACACCTACCTCCGTAATAGAAAAAAATACATTTTTGTGATATTTTAACATAAAAGTAAGTTCAGAAAAGTATATTGTATTTTTAAAAGATCTTTTATAAAAGAGAACTATGCCGTGTCGACAGATTTGTCAATATGGACAATTTTATCGATTTTACTAATAATCAGAAAAAAAAATTCGAGTCAATTTAAATTCGGTTTGAAATACAGGAAAGCATATTCGAAATATTAAATTTAATTTATTAGCTTGAAATTAAAACTAAAATAAAAGCTTCAATTCAACCAGTTATGTGCCATACGTGATATCTTTCGATACATGACTGACGAAGCAGATTTTCTCCCGCAGTAGGCTGCCATTTCTTTCTGCAGTGGACTATCCAAGGCTATAGAACCCAGTCTGCCCTGCTATTTACCCATAGCTAAGGGGGAGAAGAAGAAGATTCATACCTTTCCCAAGAGTATTAGCACGTAAGTGAATATAATGGATTCGGCTGGAATTCGAACTCGGCTCTTCGATCCCTCAGTCCGAGCCGCTATCCATTACTTCACTACATTTATTTACCATCATTTTGTACTGTACTGGGTGTTTTTAGGCCACGAAAAATGTGCTTCAAATTAATGGACAAGCGGCTTTAACGGACTACCCTCCTCCCCCTCCCCCCTCCTCCCCCCCCCCTAATAGTCCGTTAAACTGTATGTACAGTAATGGATTATATGCAATATAGATGAACAATTCAACTAGAAAAATTGAAAACAAATACAATGCATCTAAATATAAATTAGAGACATGTCATAATAGATCATTCCATGATAAATAAATTAAATAAATTAACAAAGTTTTGTGGAAATTTTTAACAAATTTTTCTTGTTAAAAGTTTAATAATTTTAACACATTCAACATTATGGCTAAAATATCGTGAATTTTATATCGTATTTTTCCCAGACTTAATATGAACAAAACAAATGTACGAATTTGTACAGAAAAAAGACTCCAGAATGACGTTAAAAAATCTTTAATAATAATAGTCGATTGTGCTTAATTTAGTTTATAAATGTAGGTAGAATAAAGAAAATGTTGATAAGATAGCAAGGGTCACAAAGCACTGCCTAAGAGCCCCAAACAGGATTGACGGCCCACTCGGTCGAGGGATGAGGGGGTAGTACACACCGGCCTTACCTGGTTTTCCTCCTCTTGAAACATAATGCACCATTTTGGTTGTTTCTACACCAGTAATGGTTAGCGACACGGATTGAGGAATCGGAGAGATGAGTTCTAATTCAGGTCGAGTTCATTAAATTCACTTTGGTAAATAACGGGAATAGCTGAATAATAATTAAGCTATGGGTAAATAACAGGACCGATTGAATCCTACAGCCTTAGTTGACAGCCAGTCTAGGAGAAGGAAAACTCTGAATTCAAACCAGCCTGGAGAGGGTTAAGCTCTGTCAGGCTGTGGCTGCAGTAGATGTAGTGGCAATACGAACCTAATGGGTTACTGGACTCGTGTGTGTGTGTGTGTGTGTGTGCATGCGCGTGTGCACCAGGGTCTGTATCTAATGAGGCCGTTGCCCGTTTATAGTACCCACCGTCCACATTTGACTGTTTAGATCTCTCAGTTGCTGACTGGAGACAGCAAAGAATCAGGGGCGCTTATCCTGAAACAACCATTTGGGTTCTAATTTTTGTTCTGGATGTATTACTCTGGCTTGTGCTTTTCCCAACTATGATAACATTTGCAATTGTTTCTTATTTTTCTCTATTTGTTGTCGTCCACACTCCAAGTAGAGTACAACACTTTCCTTCCTCCACCCCCTTGGGTAACTTACTATGTAAGTTCTATATATAAGTGTTTCATGTCTACCACAATGTCAGTAACGGGTTTCTCTGTTTTTCAAAAGTGTGTGTAGAATTTGTAACACTGAATAATATCTAACGGCTTTGGTTGAAAGTACTTCTGTAAGACTTAAATTGTTTCAGGGTAACTGATGTCTATTTGGTCTATTTGGAGCTAATAAATCCCGAACGAAGCCATAAGTTTTACTAAAAATCTCAGAAATATTGTTGTTTTATTGTTTTTTGTTGTTGTTTTTTGTTTGTTGTATTTTTTTCACGTATCCTCTGGTGTAATCTCTATGTTGTTCGAAATAAACAAGGATTCCAATCTCTCCATATATTGGGACTATTCCTCGGGCCTTGTATATTCCTCCATTTTTTCCATATGCATCTATTTTATGTCTTCTTCATTTAGGAAGGAAAATTCTTTAAAGCACTAGAAAAAAATGTCAATATTTGAAGTCCCATTACGTAAGCAACTCCTTAAAAATAATTATAAAATACTTTTTTACTTGATTTCCATCTTCATACTTTGTTTCGTTTAATCGTTTACCCCAGGAACATGCCTGTACCTCTTGTGGGTTGAGTCTATCCTTTTTCTTTAGTCACCACTTGTTATAATCAGTTGTTAGCATAGACACTGTAGATAGGGTTCAAAACAGATTTATTCAACATTGGCATTTTCTGAGCAAGTTCCACAACAGCACAAAGGGGCGTAACTTATTGCGAATGAATATTTCTTGCCGCTCCTCTTGAGGAAGAATCTTTTTTGCATTAATACAGTGTCTACTATGGATCTGATCTAAAATCATTTTAAAAGGGTAAAATCGCTACAAAATTCACTCATTCTGATATTAAGTATCTAATACAAAAGAATAATATGCTATGTTATTGGTCCTGACCTGACACCTTTGCTTCAGTCACTTTCCAACTGTCGTAATGTAGCTTCCCTGTGCCTCTTCTATAAATACTTTCTTGGTTCTGATGTACTTTTCTCTACGTTACTTAGATCTTAAATCCATAATTTTAGCGCGGTACTAGATTAGCATCAAGGTCTCACCATTTTACAGTTGAAATTGTAAGTTCTATGCTAACAGTTTGTTCTCTCGCACTTCTCGTTTCTAGAATTTTCTTCCGGCTTCTTGCTTCCCAGTTAACTTTGATCTACAAAAATTTAAATCCAATATCAATCTTTATCTCTGTCTTAATTCCCGTTCTTTTTTTGTTCGCTCTCTTTAATAGTTATTTTCTCGTATTCTCTCATACTCAATCTTAGTGGTTTTATTGCCTTGATGGGGTGAAATGTTAAAAAAGTAATCTACAGAGAAAGAAAGAAAAACTCTATAATATAAATGTATATATATATATATATATATATATATAGAGAGAGAGAGAGGGGGGGAGAGAGACAGAGAAAGAAAGAAGACAACAAATTACATATTAAAATTATCTTTATCAAATCGGTGTTTTTCAGATATGATATCCACTTGTCATCGACTTTGATAATAACATTTACTTTTTTAATTTTTCAATAATGTTCACCCAATACAAGGCTCAAGGGCCACTCAAGGCAGAGGGTTACTGTGCGGAGTTGTATTAGCGTAAGAAAAGGAAAACCACAGGAAAGATAGACAGCTAATTCTAGACGTGAAGAGTCTAAGATTTAACAAATAAAATATCAGGCGGTGGCGTTAGGAGTATAGAGTCAAAGTAGACTTTAGAAGGAACCGGAAACCCAATCCTAAACTGGAAACAATGGATAAATCTCTTCTCCTGTTCAAAGATATCGGGGAGGATCCTGAGTCGGACGATAGGTGAAACTATCCACTCATATTGGGGGGAGAAGAAAAAATAACAATTAATGAAAAACAATTCAAGTTACAGTCGGAGACGCATTAAGTACAAAGCTAAAGCAAACAGCAGAAGGAACAGGAAACCCAATACTAAAAAGGGAAAAATAGTCAAAACGATACACCAATTAAAAATCTGGACGCTAGGCCAGGCTATCTATTCCTATTGTGGCGAAGAAAGGAAGAAAAAAAGTAAGATAAATAATTAGTGAAGAAAATTTCAGAGTTCAGGTGGAAAAGTTAGAAGTATAGATTTCAACCAAGAAGGAGTTTGAATCGGGCGATAGGAAAACCTATTTATTCTTATTGAGAGGGGGAGAAAAATAATAATAACGATTAGTGAATAAAATTTCGGCGTTCATGCGGAGATGTTAGAAGTATAGATTTGAACTAGGAATGAGTGTCAATCGGGCGATAGGTGAACCTATTTACTCCTATTGGGTTGGGGAGAAAAATAATAATGATTAGTAAATAAAATTTCGGCGTTTATGCGGAGACGTTAGAAGTATAGATTTGCAGCAGGAAGGTGTGTGAATCTGGAGATAGTCAAACTTATTTACTCCTATTGAGGGGCTGGGGCAATAATAATGATTAGTGAATAAAATTTCGGCGTTCATGCGTAGACGTTAAAAGTATAGATTTGCACCAGGAAGGAGTATAAATCGGGGAATAGGCGACCTTATTTACTTCTACTGGGGGGGGGGACATAATAATAATGATTAGTGAATAAATTTTTGGCGTTCATGCGTAGACGATAAAAGTATAGATTTGAACAAAGAAAGAATGTGAATCGGGCAATAGACGAATCTGTTTACTCCTATTGGGGTGTGTGGAAAAAAATAATAATAATGCATAGTGAATAATATTTCGGCGTTCATGCGTAGACGTTAGAAGTATAAATTTGCAGCAGGAAGGAGTGTGAATCGGCGATAGGCGAACTTATTTACTCTGTAGAATCAGATTCTTACATTTTTTTTAATCTTAAATTTTGTGCAAGTTAAACACATAGAGGCTCCCAGACAAATATAACAACTGATGTATTTTGATTGGTTGTAAAATATTAATTAGGTGGCGTCAACTACGTCCGAAGGTACCGACCCAAATTTTGACCTCTAGTTGACGCCATAAAATGTAAACATGTTTACGAGCCTCCCCACGTGACCAAGAGAACTAATAAAACGAAACTTCGACGCGACTTGGTCAGTGGGCACTTAAAATATTGAAACCAATTCACTTGACTTCATTGAAATCAACACAGCAAAGGAGACGAACTTTACCTTCAATACAACAACAAACTTTGTCAACCATCTCCAGGCTTAACGCTCCACCCCACAAAATATTCCATTCCACAAGAATCTCTGATTAATGAGCGATAACAATCAGTGATTCAAGAACAATACTTTTTTCTATTTAATACAAAAAAAAAACATCTGTTTAATTTTCCTATAAAAACAAATATAGCTAACTAAACCTTGTCATTTTCACATACAGTACAGTAGCTCAAATTCTTTCAGTAAACACACACCAAAGAACTCTACTGTGTTTATCAACTTTTGCACTATATATTATGTATTTGTTGTGTTTATAAAAAATATTTATTGTTGAACAAATTCACATTTTCTTCTACTTGATTATTTCTCTTGTTGTTGTCTTTGTTACATTTGATATTGTAAAAATTGTAGGGGGTCAGTTTTTATTTCTATTTATAACCAATACAAATTGGCTGACCCACTATAAATTGGTGACCCCGAAGTTCAAATGTGCAAAGCAATATTTTAAAAACAGCATTGTATAAGAGAAATACTTTAGTTGTCACGTTTTTAAACGAAAACAATGGAAAATTCTACCAGCGAACATATTGAAGCGGCAATTTCCATCAGTCTACCGACGTACAACCACACCAACGTTCAAGTGTGGTTTGCGCAGTTAAACGCAATTTTTAATGCAAGAAAGGTCACGTCCCAACATGCCCGTTACGCTTTTGTAGTTGATAAACTTCCCTCAGATGTAGCATTAGAGGTAGCAGACCTTCTCAGTGAAGTGCCGGTGGAAAAACCGTATGATACTTTGAAAGATGCTACACTATACCGCACGGGCGAATCAGAGGAACGTCGGTTGCACGATTTGTTTAACAACCTTCATTTGGGACACTATAAACCTTCCTAATTGCTTAGAAAGATGAAAGCTTTACTAGGTGACAATACCATGTCTGACACAGTCCTCCGTAAACTATGGATGGATAAACTGAGCCCACAAACATCACAAATATTAGTGTCACTTCCGGACGATTTGGACCTACAGCGATTGGCAGAAATCGCGGACAAAATATATGAGAATAAACCTCCGGGAACTGCTTCTGCGACACCACTACAACCTATTGTCTCTTCAGTCCGTGACTCACAAGAGTTATCGAAAATTAAAGATTGTATAGCAGAGCTTACCTCACAGTTACAAGCTCTACAAACTGCTATGCATCAGCAAAATCGCACGCCCAACAATTTCACTAGTCGACCACGTCCATCACATCATACTTGGCGAAGATCACGTTCCACATCCAGAAGCAGGCCTATATTTAATACCTGTTGGTATCATTTTAAATATGGACAACAAGCGCGGCATTGTACGAAACCGTGTAACTTCGACATAAACGCAGCTAAGGATAACAACACACAGCAGTCGGGAAACGACTATCCCGGCAACAAGTAGAGACGTTTGCTGCCGGAGGGATGCCAAAAAGTCGTCTCTTTTACATCCGAGATGAGAACTCCGGATACTTGTTTTTAGTGGACACTGGGGCACAAATTAGTGTAATACCAGCCAAGCCTAATATGTTGACTAGAAAGACAAATTATACGTTACAAGCGGCGAATGGATCTTCAATCCAGACATATGGTGAAACCTCTTTAACCCTAAATCTGGGATTTAGGCGATCTTTTCCGTGGGTATTCACGATAGCCCAAGTTCGAACCCCAATCCTAGGAGCGGATTTCCTCGCCCACTTTAACTTGTCCGTTAATATGTCTTCCCTTTCTTTGGAGGATAAAACGACCAACATTACAAGGAAAGGAATTACATCTATTTATACGAGCACATGTATCAGCGCAATTCTACCTGAAGCCAACGGAATGCAGGATCTGTTACAAAATATTCTCAAATTACAACACCCTTCCGGTATACAGAAACCGTTCGTCAATGCTGAGCACCACATTGATACTACGGGCCCACCCACGCATTCATCTCCACGGCGATTGAGGCCTGATAAATATAAACTGGCGAAAGACGAGTTTCAGCACATGCTGGACCTCGGTATAATTAGACCTTCTTCGAGTCCTTACTCATCTCCTCTTCATATGGTTCCAAAACCGGACTCAGGAGCTTGGAGACCTTGTGGCGACTTCCGGAAGCTGAATGCTACTACAATTCCGGATAAATACCCCATCCCGCACTTGCACGATTTCGCATTGGTTCTGCAGGGCGCCACAGTCTTCACCAAACTTAATCTGGTGAAAGCATTCCACCAGATACCAGTGGCCAAGGAAGACATCCATAAATCAGCAATAACTACTCCTTTTGGCTTATACGAATTTGTGAGAATGCCATTTGGTTTAAGGAACGCTGCACAATCTTTCCAACGGCTTATAGACGAAGTGCTGAGAGGTTTACCTTTCGCCTTTGCCTATATTGATGACGTCCTGATCGCCAGTAGAAACAAGACTGAACATCGTCACCACGTTGAACAAGTTTTCCAGCGTCTACAGCATTTGGCCTTAAGATTAACGCAGAGAAATGTATTTTTGCTGTGCCCTCGCTTAAATTTTTGGGACACGTCATTGAGGAAAAGGGAATAACGCCCTTACCTGAGAAAATAGAATCTATTTCAAATTTCTCACAACCAACTTCACTCCGGCAGTTACGCCGAATCTTAGGCCTCATTAATTACTACCGGAGGTTCATTCCTGGTTGTTCCCAGATTCTGATTCCCCTCACAGATTTACTGCAACAACAGCGTCAGAAGAACTCAAAGATTACCTTGGAAGGCGAATCACTGACTGCTTTTCACAGAGCCAAAGACGCCCTTGCCAAATTTACGAAGTTATCATATATAACCGATGATGACTCAATGATCACACTGACAACAGACGCATCCTGGGCTTCACCAGGAAAAGGGAGATGCTAAAAAACCTATTTCGTTCTTTTCAGTCAAGCTAAACTCACCTCAGAAAAAGTACAGCGCATTTTCAAGGGAATTACTGGCAATATACTTGGCAATCCGTCATTTCCGTCATCTTTTGGAAGGATGGAATTTTGTGGTCTATACAGATCATAAACCATTAATTTATGCTCTGCACGCCAAGTCGGATAAATATACCCCAAGGGATATCCGACAATTGGATTATATTTCCCAATATACGTCGGATATCCGCTATGTAAAAGGAGCTGACAATATAGTAGCTGATACCCTATCGCGATCAACGATACAGTCAATTGACGTACAGACCTTGAATTTCGACTCCTTAGCGGAAGAACAAAAGACTGACACTACTTTGGAATCAGTAAAAGAAAAAAAGTCACTACAGTTAAAGCAACACCCTGTGCCATTTGGTAACACTACTGTCTATTGTGATTGTTGGGGCGCACCCACCTTCTAACTAGTAATGGACTGGTCCCTCTTATATAAGTCAGCTCTGGGGAGAGAGTCAGTGTTAGCAGCCCAGATACTTTCTGAGCGACTGCTCGGTTCAACTCTCTTCCTACGGGCGAGAGGAACCCGAAGGAGGCTACGCCGAAGGGCGGAGTCTCCTTCGGGGAGGTTAAACCGGCCCTGAACCCGTTTATACGGGTTCAAATGGGCTATTTTTTGGCCGAGCCTAATGGCTCGGGAATGCCCACATTAAAAAGGCCTTGTGCCGCATGACGCCCTCGTGGGGGGGTGGCTAAATATCTTAGCAGCCCAGATACTTTCTGAGCGACTGCTCGGTTCAACTCTCTTCCTACGGGCGAGAGGAACCCGAAGGAGGCTACGCCGAAGGGCGGAGTCTCCTTCGGGAGGTTAAGCCCAGCCCTGAACCCGTTTATACGGGTTCAAATGGGCTATTTTTGGCCGAGCCTAATGGCTCGGGAATGCCCACGTTAAAAAGGCCTTGTGCCGCATGACGCCCTCGTGGGGGGTGACTAAATATCTTAGCAGCCCAGATACTTTCTGAGCGACTGCTCGGTTCAACACTCTGTCTCCGGACAGAGAGGAACCCGAAGGAGGCTACGCCGAAGGGCGGAGTGTCCTTCGGGAGGTTAAGGTTAAACTCCGGCCCTGAACCCGTTTATACGGGTTCAAATGGGCTATTTTTTGGCCGAGCCTAATGGCTCGGGAATGCCCACATTAAAAAGGCCTTGTGCCGCATGACGCCCTCGTGGGGGGGTGGCTAAATATCTTAGCAGCCCAGATACTTTCTGAGCGACTGCTCGGTTCAACTCTCTGTCTCCGGACAGAGAGGAACCCGAAGGAGGCTACGCCGAAGGGCGAAGTCTCCTTCGGGGAGGTTAAACCGGCCCTGAACCCGTTTATACGGGTTCAAATGGGCTATTTTTTGGCCGAGCCTAATGGCTCGGGAATGCCCACATTAAAAAGGCCTTGTGCCGCATGACGCCCTCGTGGGGGGGTGGCTAAATATCTTAGCAGCCCAGATACTTTCTGAGCGACTGCTCGGTTCAACTCTCTGTCCGGACAGAGAGGAACCCGAAGGAGGCTACGCCGAAGGGCGAAGTCTCCTTCGGGAGGTTAAACTCGGCCCTGAACCCGTTTATACGGGTTCAAATGGGGCTATTTTTGGCTGAGCCTAATGGCTTGGGAATGCCCACATTAAAAAGGCCTTGTGCCGCATGACGCCCTCGTGGGGGGTGGCTAAATATCTTAGCAGCCCAGATACTTTCTGAGCGACTGCTCGGTTCAACTCTCTTCCTCCGGGCGAGAGGAACCCGGAAGGAGGCTACGCCGAAGGGCGGAGTCTCCTTCGGGGAGGTTAAACTCGGCCCTGAACCCGTTTATACGGGTTCAAATGGGCTATTTTTGGCCGAGCCTAATGGCTTGGGAATGCCCACATTAAAAAGGCCTTGTGCCGCATGACGCCCTCGTGGGGGGGTGGCTAAATATCTTAGCAGCCCAGATACTTTCTGAGCGACTGCTCGGTTCAACTCTCTTCCTACGGGCGAGAGGAACCCGAAGGAGGCTACGCCGAAGGGCGAAGTCTCCTTCGGGAGGTTAAACAGGCCCTGAACCCGTTTATACGGGTTCAAATGGGCTATTTTTGGCCGAGCCTAATGGCTCGGGAATGCCCACATTAAAAAGGCCTTGTGCCGCATGACGCCCTCGTGGGGGGTGGCTAAATATCTTAGCAGCCCAGATACTTTCTGAGCGACTGCTCGGTTCAACTCTCTGTCTCCGGACGAGAGGAACCCGAAGGAGGCTACGCCGAAGGGCGGAGTCTCCTTCGGGGAGGTGGGGGCTCGGCCCTGAACCCGTTTATACGGGTTCAAATGGGCTATTTTTTGGCTGAGCCTAATGGCTCGGGAATGCCCACATTAAAAAAGGCCTTGTGCCGCATGACGCCCTCGTGGGTGGGTGGCTGAATATCTTAGCAGCCCAGATACTTTCTGAGCGACTGCTCGGTTCAACTCTCTGTCTCCGGACGAGAGGAACCCGAAGGAGGCTACGCCGAAGGGCGGAGTCTCCTTCGGGAGGTAAACTGGCCCTGAACCCGTTTATACGGGTTCAAATGGGCTATTTTGGCCGAGCCTAATGGCTCGGGAATGCCCACATTAAAAAAGGCCTTGTGCCGCATGACGCCCTCGTGGGGGGTGGCTAAATATCTTAGCAGCCCAGATACTTTCTGAGCGACTGATCGGTTCAACTCTCTGTCTCCGGACGGAGAGGAACCCGAAGGAGGCTACGCCGAAGGGCGAAGTCTCCTTCGGGAGGTTAAACCGGGCCCTGAACCCGTTTATACGGGTTCAAATGGGCTATTTTTTTGGCCGAGCCTAATGGCTTGGGAATGCCCACATTAAAAAGGCCTTGTGCCGCATGACACCCCTCGTGGGGGGTGGCTGAATATCTTAGCAGCCCAGATACTTTCTGAGCGACTGATCGGTTCAACTCTCTCTGTCTCCGGGCGAGAGGAACCCGAAGGAGGCTACGCCGAAGGGCGGAGTCTCCTTCGGGGAGGTAAACCGGCCCTGAACCCGTTTATACGGGTTCAAATGGGCTATTTTTGGCCGAGCCTAATGGCTTGGGAATGCCCACATTAAAAAGGCCTTGTGCCGCATGACGCCCTCGTGGGGGGTGGCTAAATATCTTAGCAGCCCAGATACTTTCTGAGCGACTGCTCGGTTCAACTCTCTGTCTCCGGACAGAGGAACCCGAAGGAGGCTACGCCGAAGGGCGAAGTCTCCTTCGGGGAGGTTAACCGGCCCTGAACCCGTTTATACGGGTTCAAATGGCCCAGATAGCTTTTTTTGGCTGAGCCTAATGGCTCGGGAATGCCCACATTAAAAAAAGGCCTTGTGCCGCATGACACCCCATGGGTGGGTGGCTGAATATCTTAGCAGCCCAGATACTTTCTGAGCGACTGATCGGTTCAACTCTCTGTCTCCGGACAGAGAGGAACCCGAAGGAGGCTACGCCGAAGGGCGAAGTCTCCTTCGGGGAGGTAAACTGGGCCCTGAACCCGTTTATACGGGTTCAAATGGGCTATTTTTTGGCTGAGCCTAATGGCTCGGGAATGCCCACATTAAAAAGGCCTTGTGCCGCATGACACCCTCGTGGGTGGGTGGCTGAATATCTTAGCAGCCCAGATACTTTCTGAGCGACTGCTCGGTTCAACTCTCTGTCTCCGGACGAGAGGAACCCGAAGGAGGCTACGCCGAAGGGCGAAGTCTCCTTCGGGAGGTAAAACCGGCCCTGAACCCGTTTATACGGGTTCAAATGGGCTATTTTTGGCTGAGCCTAATGGCTCGGGAATGCCCACATTAAAAGGCCTTGTGCCGCATGACGCCCTCGTGGGTGGGTGGCTAAATATCTTAGCAGCCCAGATACTTTCTGAGCGACTGCTTGGTTCAACTCTCTGTCTCCGGACGAAGGAGGCTACGCCGAAGGGCGAAGGGCCCTGAACCTGTTTATACGGGTTCAAATGGGCTATTTTTTGGAGAGCTAATGGCTTGGGAATGCCCACATTAAAAAGGAGGAACCCGAAGGGTGGCTACGCCGAACTTTCTGGGCGAAGTCTCCTTCGGGAGGAACCTGAAGGAGGCTACGCCGAAGGGCGAAGTCTCCTTCGGGCCCTGAACCCGTTTATACGGGTTCAAACGGGTTCAAATGACTATTTTTGGCTGAGCCTAATGGCTCGGAATGCCCACATTAAAAAGGCCTTGTGCCGCATGACGCCCTCGTGGGGGGGTGGCTAAATATCTTAGCAGCCCAGATACTTTCTGAGCGACTGATCGGTTCAACTCTCTGTCTCCGGACGGAGAGGAACCCGAAGGAGGCTACGCCGAAGGGCGAAGTCTCCTTCGGGAGGTAAAATTCGGCCCTGAACCCGTTTATACGGGTTCAAATGGGCTATTTTTTGGCTGAGCCTAATGGCTCGGGAATGCCCACATTAAAAAGGCCTTGTGCCGCATGACGCCCCTCGTGGGGGGTGGCTAAATATCTTAGCAGCCCAGATACTTTCTGAGCGACTGATCGGTTCAACTCTCTGTCTCCGGACGGAGAGGAACCCGAAGGAGGCTACGCCGAAGGGCGAAGTCTCCTTCAGGGGGAGGTAAAATTGGCCCTGAACCCGTTTATACGGGTTCAAATGGGCTATTTTTGGCTGAGCCTAATGGCTGGGAATGCCCACATTAAAAAGGCCTTGTGCCGCATGACGCCCTCGTGGGGGGTGGCTAAATATCTTAGCAGCCCAGATACTTTCTGAGCGACTGCTCGGTTCAACTCTCTTCTCCGGACGAGAGGAACCCGAAGGAGGCTACGCCGAAGGGCGAAGTCTCCTTCGGGAGGTTAAACCGGCCCTGAACCCGTTTATACGGGTTCAAATGGGCTATTTTTTGGCCGAGCCTAATGGCTCGGGAATGCCCACATTAAAAAGGCCTTGTGCCGCATGACGCCCTCGTGGGGGGGTGGCTAAATATCTTAGCAGCCCAGATACTTTCTGAGCGACTGCTCGGTTCAACTCTCTTCCTACGGGCGAGAGGAACCCGAAGGAGGCTACGCCGAAGGGCGGAGTCTCCTTCGGGGAGGTAAAACCGGCCCTGAACCCGTTTATACGGGTTCAAATGGGCTATTTTTTGGCCGAGCCTAATGGCTCGGGAATGCCCACATTAAAAAGGCCTTGTGCCGCATGACGCCCTCGTGGGGGGTGGCTAAATATCTTAGCAGCCCAGATACTTTCTGAGCGACTGATCGGTTCAACTCTCTGTCTCCGGACGGAGAGGAACCCGAAGGAGGCTACGCCGAAGGGCGGAGTCTCCTTCGGGGAGGTAAAACCGGCCCTGAACCCGTTTATACGGGTTCAAATGGGCTATTTTTTGGCTGAGCCTAATGGCTCGGGAATGCCCACATTAAAAAAGGCCTTGTGCCGCATGACACCCTCGTGGGTGGGTGGGTGGCTGAATATCTTAGCAGCCCAGATACTTTCTGAGCGACTGATCGGTTCAACTCTCTGTCTCCGGACGAGAGGAACCTGAAGGAGGCTACGCCGAAGGGCGAAGTCTCCTTCGGGAGGTAAACTCGGCCCTGAACCCGTTTATACGGGTTCAAATGGGCTATTTTTTTGGCTGAGCCTAATGGCTCTGGAATGCCCACATTAAAAAAGGCCTTGTGCCGCATGACACCCTCGTGGGTGGGTGGCTGAATATCTTAGCAGCCCAGATACTTTCTGAGCGACTGATCGGTTCAACTCTCTGTCTCCGGACAGAGAGGAACCCGAAGGAGGCTACGCCGAAGGGCGAAGTCTCCTTCGGGAGGTTAACCGGCCCTGAACCCGTTTATACGGGTTCAAATGGGCTATTTTTGGCTGAGCCTAATGGCTCGGGAATGCCCACATTAAAAAAAGGCCTTGTGCCGCATGACACCCTCGTGGGGGGTGGCTGAATATCTTAGCAGCCCAGATACTTTCTGAGCGACTGCTCGGTTCAACTCTCTTCCTCCGGACAGAGAGGAACCCGAAGGAGGCTACGCCGAAGGGCGAAGTCTCCTTCGGGAGGTAGCTCGGCCCTGAACCCGTTTATACGGGTTCAAAATTTTTGGCTGAGCCTAATGGCTCGGGAATGCCCACATTAAAAAGGCCTTGTGCCGCATGACGCCCTCGTGGGGGGGTGGCTAAATATCTTAGCAGCCCAGATACTTTCTGAGCGACTGCTCGGTTCAACTCTCTTCCTCCGGACAGAGAGAGGAACCCGAAGGAGGCTACGCCGAAGGGCGAAGTCTCCTTCGGGAGGTTAAACCGGCCCTGAACCCGTTTATACGGGTTCAAATGGGCTATTTTTGGCTGAGCCTAATGGCTCGGGAATGCCCACATTAAAAAGGCCTTGTGCCGCATGACGCCCTCGTGGGGGGGTGGCTAAATATCTTAGCAGCCCAGATACTTTCTGAGCGACTGCTCGGTTCAACTCTCTGTCTCCGGACAGAGAGGAACCCGAAAGGAGGCTACGCCGAAGGGCGAAGTCTCCTTCGGGGGGAGGTAAACTCGGCCCTGAACCCGTTTATACGGGTTCAAATGGGCTATTTTTGGCTGAGCCTAATGGCTTGGGAATGCCCACATTTAAAAGGCCTTGTGCCGCATGACGCCCTCGTGGGGGGTGGCTAAATATCTTAGCAGCCCAGATACTTTCTGAGCGACTGCTCGGTTCAACTCTCTGTCTCCGGACGAGAGGAAAAGAACCTGCTAAGCTACGCCGAAGGGCGAAGTCTCCTTCGGGGAGGTAAAACCGGCCCTGAACCCGTTTATACGGGTTCAAATGGGCTATTTTTTGGCTGAGCCTAATGGCTCGGGAATGCCCACATTAAAAAGGCCTTGTGCCGCATGACGCCCTCGTGGGGGGTGGCTAAATATCTTAGCAGCCCAGATACTTTCTGAGCGACTGCTCGGTTCAACTCTCTGTCTCCGGACAGAGAGGAACCCGAAGGAGGCTACGCCGAAGGGCGAAGTCTCCTTCGGGGAGGTAAAACCGGCCCTGAACCCGTTTATACGGGTTCAAATGGGCTATTTTTTGGCCGAGCCTAATGGCTCGGGAATGCCCACATTAAAAAGGCCTTGTGCCGCATGACGCCCTCGTGGGGGGGTGGCTAAATATCTTAGCAGCCCAGATACTTTCTGAGCGACTGCTTCGGTTCAACTCTCTGTCTCCGGACAGAGAGGAACCCGAAGGAGGCTACGCCGAAGGGCGAAGTCTCCTTCAGGGGAGGGGGCTCGGCCCTGAACCCGTTTATACGGGTTCAAATGGGCTATTTTTGGCTGAGCCTAATGGCTCGGGAATGCCCACATTAAAAAAGGCCTTGTGCCGCATGACGCCCTCGGGGGGGTGGCTAAATATCTTAGCAGCCCAGATACTTTCTGAGCGACTGCTTGGTTCAACTCTCTGTCTCCGGACGAGAGGAACCCGAAGGAGGCTACGCCGAAGGGCGAAGTCTCCTTCGGGGAGGTAATCTCGGCCCTGAACCCGTTTATACGGGTTCAAATGGGCTATTTTTTTGCCGAGCCTAATGGCTCGGGAATGCCCACATTAAAAGGCCTTGTGCCGCATGACGCCCTCGTGGGGGGGTGGCTAAATATCTTAGCAGCCCAGATACTTTCTGAGCGACTGCTCGGTTCAACTCTCTGTCTCCGGACGAGAGGAACCCGAAGGAGGCTACGCCGAAGGGCGAAGTCTCCTTCGGGAGGTTACGGGGTTCTCGGCCCTGAACCCGTTTATACGGGTTCAAATGGGCTATTTTTGCCTGAGCCTAATGGCTCGGGAATGCCCACATTAAAAAGGCCTTGTGCCGCATGACGCCCTCGTGGGGGGGTGGCTAAATATCTTAGCAGCCCAGATACTTTCTGAGCGACTGATCGGTTCAACTCTCTGTCTCCGGACGGAGAGGAACCCGAAGGAGGCTACGCCGAAGGGCGAAGTCTCCTTCGGGGAGGTAAACTCGGCCCTGAACCCGTTTATACGGGTTCAAATGGGCTATTTTTTTTGGCTGAGCCTAATGGCTCGGGAATGCCCACATTAAAAAGGCCTTGTGCCGCATGACGCCCCTGGGTGGGGGGTGGCTAAATATCTTAGCAGCCCAGATACTTTCTGAGCGACTGATCGGTTCAACTCTCTGTCTCCGGACGGAGAGGAACCCGAAGGAGGCTACGCCGAAGGGCGAAGTCTCCTTCGGGGAGGTAAAACCGGCCCTGAACCCGTTTATACGGGTTCAAATGGGCTATTTTTTGGCCGAGCCTAATGGCTCGGGAATGCCCACATTAAAAAGGCCTTGTGCCGCATGACACCCCGTGGGTGGGGGTGGCTGAATATCTTAGCAGCCCAGATACTTTCTGAGCGACTGCTCGGTTCAACTCTCTGTCTCCGGACAGAGAGGAACCCGAAGGAGGCTACGCCGAAGGGCGAAGTCTCCTTCGGGGAGGTTAAACCGGCCCTGAACCCGTTTATACGGGTTCAAATGGGCTATTTTTTGGCTGAGCCTAATGGCTCGGGAATGCCCACATTAAAAAAGGCCTTGTGCCGCATGACACCCTCGTGGGTGGGTGGCTGAATATCTTAGCAGCCCAGATACTTTCTGAGCGACTGCTCGGTTCAACTCTCTGTCTCCGGACAGAGAGGAACCCGAAGGAGGCTACGCCGAAGGGCGAAGTCTCCTTCGGGGAGGTAAAACCGGCCCTGAACCCGTTTATACGGGTTCAAATGGGCTATTTTTTGGCTGAGCCTAATGGCTCGGGAATGCCCACATTAAAAAGGCCTTGTGCCGCATGACGCCCTCGTGGGGGGGTGGCTAAATATCTTAGCAGCCCAGATACTTTCTGAGCGACTGCTCGGTTCAACTCTCTGTCTCCGGACAGAGAGGAACCCGAAGGAGGCTACGCCGAAGGGCGGAGTCTCCTTCGGGGAGGTTAAACCGGCCCTGAACCCGTTTATACGGGTTCAAATGGGCTATTTTTTGGCTGAGCCTAATGGCTCGGGAATGCCCACATTAAAAAGGCCTTGTGCCGCATGACGCCCTCGTGGGGGGTGGCTAAATATCTTAACAGACCAGATATTTTCTGAGCGACTGCTCGGTTCAACTCTCTGTCTCCGGACGGAGAGGAACCCGAAGGAGGCTACGCCGAAGGGCGAAGTCTCCTTCGGGGAGGTAAACTGGCCCTGAACCCGTTTATACGGGTTCAAATGGGGCTATTTTTTTGGCTGAGCCTAATGGCTCGGGAATGCCCACATTAAAAAAGGCCTTGTGCCGCATGACACCCTCGTGGGGGGGGGGGCTAAATATCTTAGCAGCCCAGATACTTTCTGAGCGACTGATCGGTTCAACTCTCTGTCTCCGGACAGAGAGGAACCCGAAGGAGGCTACGCCGAAGGGCGAAGTCTCCTTCGGGGAGGTAAAACCGGCCCTGAACCCGTTTATACGGGTTCAAATGGGCTATTTTTTGGCTGAGCCTAATGGCTCGGGAATGCCCACATTAAAAAAGGCCTTGTGCCGCATGACACCCTCGTGGGTGGGTGGCTGAATATCTTAGCAGCCCAGATACTTTCTGAGCGACTGCTCGGTTCAACTCTCTGTCTCCGGACAGAGAGGAACCCGAAGGAGGCTACGCCGAAGGGCGAAGTCTCCTTCGGGGGAGGTAGCTCGGCCCTGAACCCGTTTATACGGGTTCAAATGGGCTATTTTTTGGCTGAGCCTAATGGCTCGGGAATGCCCACATTAAAAAGGCCTTGTGCCGCATGACGCCCTCGTGGGTGGGTGGCTAAATATCTTAGCAGCCCAGATACTTTCTGAGCGACTGCTCGGTTCAACTCTCTTCCTACGGGCGAGAGGAACCCGAAGGAGGCTACGCCGAAGGGCGGAGTCTCCTTCGGGGAGGTTAAACCGGCCCTGAACCCGTTTATACGGGTTCAAATGGGCTATTTTTTGGCCGAGCCTAATGGCTCGGGAATGCCCACATTAAAAAGGCCTTGTGCCGCATGACGCCCTCGTGGGGGGGTGGCTAAATATCTTAGCAGCCCAGATACTTTCTGAGCGACTGCTCGGTTCAACTCTCTGTCTCCGGACAGAGAGGAACCCGAAGGAGGCTACGCCGAAGGGCGAAGTCTCCGGGGAGGTAAAGCTCGGCCCTGAACCCGTTTATACGGGTTCAAATGGGCTATTTTTTGGCTGAGCCTAATGGCTCGGGAATGCCCACATTAAAAAAAGGCCTTGTGCCGCATGACGCCCTCGTGGGTGGGGGGGTGGCTAAATATCTTAGCAGCCCAGATACTTTCTGAGCGACTGATCGGTTCAACTCTCTGTCTCCGGACGAGAGGAACCCGAAGGAGGCTACGCCGAAGGGCGAAGTCTCCTTCGGGAGGTAAACTCGGCCCTGAACCCGTTTATACGGGTTCAAATGGGCTATTTTTGGCTGAGCCTAATGGCTCGGGAATGCCCACATTAAAAAGGCCTTGTGCCGCATGACGCCCTCGTGGGGGGTGGCTAAATATCTGAGCAGCCCAGATACTTTCTGAGCGACTGATCGGTTCAACTCTCTGTCTCCGGAGAGAGGAACCCGAAGGAGGCTACGCCGAAGGGCGAAGTCTCCTTCGGGAGGTAAAACCGGCCCTGAACCCGTTTATACGGGTTCAAATGGGCTATTTTTTGGCTGAGCCTAATGGCTCGGGAATGCCCACGTTAAAAAGGCCTTGTGCCGCATGACACCCTCGTGGGGGGTGGCTGAATATCTTAGCAGCCCAGATACTTTCTGAGCGACTGCTCGGTTCAACTCTCTGTCTCCGGACAGAGAGGAACCCGAAGGAGGCTACGCCGAAGGGCGAAGTCTCCTTCGGGGAGGTAAAACCGGCCCTGAACCCGTTTATACAGGGGTTCAAATGGGCTATTTTTTGGCTGAGCCTAATGGCTCGGGAATGCCCACATTAAAAAAGGCCTTGTGCCGCATGACGCCCTCGTGGGGGGTGTCTAAATATCTTAGCAGCCCAGATACTTTCTGAGCGACTGCTCGGTTCAACTCTCTTCCTACGGGCGAGAGGAACCCGAAGGAGGCTACGCCGAAGGGCGAAGTCTCCTTCGGGGAGGTTAAACCGGCCCTGAACCCGTTTATACGGGTTCAAATGGGCTATTTTTTGGCTGAGCCTAATGGCTCGGGAATGCCCACATTAAAAAGGCCTTGTGCCGCATGACGCCCTCGTGGGGGGGTGGCTAAATATCTTAGCAGCCCAGATACTTTCTGAGCGACTGCTCGGTTCAACTCTCTGTCTCCGGACAGAGAGGAACCCGAAGGAGGCTACGCCGAAGGGCGAAGTCTCCTTCGGGGAGGTAAAACCGGCCCTGAACCCGTTTATACGGGTTCAAATGGGCTATTTTTTGGCTGAGCCTAATGGCTCGGGAATGCCCACATTAAAAAAGGCCTTGTGCCGCATGACGCCCTCGTGGGGGTGGCTAAATATCTTAGCAGCCCAGATACTTTCTGAGCGACTGCTCGGTTCAACTCTCTGTCTCCGGACAGAGAGGAACCCGAAGGAGGCTACGCCGAAGGGCGAAGTCTCCTTCGGGGAGGTTAAACCGGCCCTGAACCCGTTTATACGGGTTCAAATGGGCTATTTTTTGGCTGAGCCTAATGGCTCGGGAATGCCCACATTAAAAAGGCCTTGTGCCGCATGACGCCCTCGTGGGGGGGTGGCTAAATATCTTAGCAGCCCAGATACTTTTCTGAGCGACTGCTCGGTTCAACTCTCTGTCTCCGGGAGAGGAACCCGAAGGAGGCTACGCCGAAGGGCGAAGTCTCCTTCGGGGAGGTTAAACCGGCCCTGAACCCGTTTATACGGGTTCAAATGGGCTATTTTTTGGCCGAGCCTAATGGCTTGGGAATGCCCACATTAAAAAGGCCTTGTGCCGCATGACGCCCTCGTGGGGGGGTGGCTAAATATCTTAGCAGCCCAGATACTTTCTGAGCGACTGCTTCGGTTCAACTCTCTGTCTCCGGCGAGAGGAACCCGAAGGAGGCTACGCCGAAGGGCGAAGTCTCCTTCGGGAGGTTAAACTCGGCCCTGAACCCGTTTATACGGGTTCAAATGGGCTTTTTTTGGCCGAGCCTAATGGCTCCGGGAATGCCCACATTAAAAGGCCTTGTGCCGCATGACGCCCTCGTGGGGGGGTGGCTAAATATCTTAGCAGCCCAGATACTTTCTGAGCGACTGCTCGGTTCAACTCTCTTCCTACGGGCGAGAGGAACCCGAAGGAGGCTACGCCGAAGGGCGGAGTCTCCTTCGGGGAGGATCGCTCGGCCCTGAACCCGTTTATACGGGTTCAAATGGGCTATTTTTTGGCCGAGCCTAATGGCTCTGGGGGGAATGCCCACATTAAAAAGGCCTTGTGCCGCATGACGCCCTCGTGGGGTGGCTAAATATCTTAGCAGCCCAGATACTTTCTGAGCGACTGCTCGGTTCAACTCTCTTCCTACGGGCGAGAGGAACCCGAAGGAGGCTACGCCGAAGGGCGGAGTCTCCTTCGGGAGGTTAAATCGGCCCTGAACCCGTTTATACGGGTTCAAATGGGCTATTTTTTGGCCGAGCCTAATGGCTCGGGAATGCCCACATTAAAAGGCCTTGTGCCGCATGACGCCCTCGTGGGGGGTGGCTAAATATCTTAGCAGCCCAGATACTTTCTGAGCGACTGCTCGGTTCAACTCTCTGTCTCCGGACGGAGAGGAACCCGAAGGAGGCTACGCCGAAGGGCGAAGTCTCCTTCGGGAGGTTAAACTCGGCCCTGAACCCGTTTATACGGGTTCAAATGGGCTATTTTTTTGGCTGAGCCTAATGGCTCGGGAATGCCCACATTAAAAAGGCCTTGTGCATGACGCCCCGCATGGTGGCTGAATATCTTAGCAGCCCAGATGGGTGGCTGAATATCGGTTCAAGCTGTCTCCGGAGAGGAACCCGAAGGAGGCTACGCCGAGGGCGGATCTTCGGGAGGTTTGGCCCAACGTTTATCTCGGGTTCAAATGGGCCGGCCTAATGGCTTGGGAATGCCCACATTAAAAAAGGCCTTGTGCCGCATGACGCCCTCGTGGGGGGGTGGCTGAATATCTTAGCAGCCCAGATACTTTTGAGCGAGCGACTGTTGGTTCAACTCTCCTTCGGGGGAGAGGAAAAGAGGCTACGCCGAAGGGCGGAGTCCCTGAACCCGTTTATACGGGTTCAAATGGGAGCTTTTTTTGGCTGAGCCTAATGGCTCGGGAATGCCCACATTAAAAAAAGGCCTTGTGCCGCATGACACCCTCGTGGGTGGGTGGCTGAATATCTTAGCAGCCCAGATACTTTCTGAGCGACTGATCGGTTCAACTCTCTGTCTCCGGACGGAGAGGAACCCGAAGGAGGCTACGCCGAAGGGCGAAGTCTCCTTCGGGGAGGTAAACCGGCCCTGAACCCGTTTATACGGGTTCAAATGGGCTATTTTTTGGCTGAGCCTAATGGCTTGGGAATGCCCACATTAAAAAGGCCTTGTGCCGCATGACACCCTCGTGGGTGGGTGGCTGAATATCTTAGCAGCCCAGATACTTTCTGAGCGACTGATCGGTTCAACTCTCTGTCTCCGGACAGAGAGGAACCCGAAGGAGGCTACGCCGAAGGGCGGAGTCTCCTTCGGGGAGGTTAAACCGGCCCTGAACCCGTTTATACGGGTTCAAATGGGCTATTTTTGGCCGAGCCTAATGGCCTGGGAATGCCCACATTAAAAAGGCCTTGTGCCTCATGACGCCCTCGTGGGGGGTGGCTAAATATCTTAGCAGCCCAGATACTTTCTGAGCGACTGCTCGGTTCAACTCTCTTCCTACGGACAGAGAGGAACCCGAAGGAGGCTACGCCGAAGGGCGGAGTCTCCTTCGGGAGGTTCGCTCGGCCCTGAACCCGTTTATACGGGTTCAAATGGGCTATTTTTGGCTGAGCCTAATGGCTCGGGAATGCCCACATTAAAAAGGCCTTGTGCCGCATGACGCCCTCGTGGGGGGTGGCTAAATATCTTAGCAGCCCAGATACTTTCTGAGCGACTGATCGGTTCAACTCTCTGTCTCCGGACGAGAGGAACCCGAAGGAGGCTACGCCGAAGGGCGGAGTCTCCTTCGGGGGGAGGCCTAATGGCTCGGGAATAACGCCCCTGGGGGTGGCTAACATCTTAGCAGCCCTTGAGCCCTGAACCCGTTTATACGGGTTCAAATGGGCTATTTTTTTGGCTGAGCCTAATGGCTCGGGAATGCCCACATTAAAAAAGGCCTTGTGCCGCATGACGCCCTCGTGGGGGGTGGCTAAATATCTTAGCAGCCCAGATACTTTCTGAGCGACTGCTCGGTTCAACTCTCTTCCTACGGGCGAGAGGAACCCGAAGGAGGCTACGCCGAAGGGCGGAGTCTCCTTCGGGGATGTTAAATCGGCCCTGAACCCGTTTATACGGGTTCAAATGGGCTATTTTTTGGCCGAGCCTAATGGTTCGGGAATGCCCACATTAAAAAGGCCTTGTGCCGCATGACGCCCTCGTGGGGGGGTGGCTAAATATCTTAGCAGCCCAGATACTTTCTGAGCGACTGATCGGTTCAACTCTCTGTCTCCGGACGGAGAGGAACCCGAAGGAGGCTACGCCGAAGGGCGAAGTCTCCTTCGGGGAGGTAAAACTCGGCCCTGAACCCGTTTATACGGGTTCAAATGGGCTATTTTTTGGCTGAGCCTAATGGCTCGGGAATGCCCACATTTAAAAAGGCCTTGTGCCGCATGACACCCTCGTGGGGGGGTGGCTAAATATCTTAGCAGCCCAGATACTTTCTGAGCGACTGATCGGTTCAACTCTCTGTCTCCGGACGAGAGGAACCCGAAGGAGGCTACGCCTAGCGGCGGAGTCTCCTTCGGGGAGGTAAACTCGGCCCTGAACCCGTTTATACGGGTTCAAATGGGCTATTTTTTTGGCCGAGCCTAATGGCTTGGGAATGCCCACATTAAAAAAGGCCTTGTGCCGCATGACACCCTCGTGGGGGGGTGGCTAAATATCTTAGCAGCCCAGATACTTTCTGAGCGACTGCTCGGTTCAACTCTCTTCCTACGGGCGAGAGGAACCCGAAGGAGGCTACGCCGAAGGGCGGAGTCTCCTTCGGGGAGTTAATCGGCCCTGAACCCGTTTATACGGGTTCAAATGGGCTATTTTTGGCCGAGCCTAATGGTTCGGGAATGCCCACATTAAAAAGGCCTTGTGCCGCATGACGCCCTCGTGGGGGGGTGGCTAAATATCTTAGCAGCCCAGATACTTTCTGAGCGACTGATCGGTTCAACTCTCTTCCTCCGGGCGAGAGGAACCCGAAAGGAGGCTACGCCGAAGGGCGGAGTCTCCCTTCGGGAGGTTAAACTCGGCCCTGAACCCGTTTATACGGGTTCAAATGGGCTATTTTTGGCTGAGCCTAATGGCTCGGGAATGCCCACATTAAAAAAAAAAAAGGCCTTGTGCCGCATGACACCCTCGTGGGTGGGTGGCTGAATATCTTAGCAGCCCAGATACTTTCTGAGCGACTGCTCGGTTCAACTCTCTTCCTCCGGGCGAGAGGAACCCGAAGGAGGCTACGCCGAAGGGCGGAGTCTCTTTCGGGGAGGTAAACTCGGCCCTGAACCCGTTTATACGGGTTCAAATGGGCTATTTTTTGGCTGAGCCTAATGGCTCGGGAATGCCCACATTAAAAAGGCCTTGTGCCGCATGACCCCTCGTGGGTGGGTGGCTGAATATCTTAGCACTCCAGATACTTTCTGAGCGACTGATCGGTTCAACTCTCTGTCTCCGGACGGAGAGGAACCCGAAGGAGGCTACGCCGAAGGGCGAAGTCTCCTTCGGGGAGGGTCGCTCGGCCCTGAACCCGTTTATACGGGTTAAATGGCTATTTTTTGGGCTGAGCCTAATGGCTCGGGAATGCCCACATTAAAAAGGCCTTGTGCCGCATGACACCCTCGTGGGTGGGTGGCTAAATATCTTAGCAGCCCAGATACTTTCTGAGCGACTGATCGGTTCAACTCTCTGTCTCGGGGAGAGAGGAACCCGAAGGAGGCTACGCCGAAGGGCGGAGTCTCCTTCGGGGATGTTAAATCGGCCCTGAACCCGTTTATACGGGTTCAAATGGCTATTTTTGGCCGAGCCTAATGGCTCGGGAATGCCCACATTAGAAAGGCCTTGTGCTTCATCGCACCCTCGTGGGGGGGGGCTAAATATCTTAGCCGTACAGATACTTTCTGAGCGACTGCTCGGTTCAACTCTTTTCCTACGGGCGAGAGGAACCCGAAGGAGGCTACGCCGAAGGGCGGAGTCTCTTTCGGGGAGGTTAAACCGGCCCTGAACCCGTTTATACGGGTTCAAATGGGCTATTTTTTGGCTGAGCCTAATGGCTCAGGAATGCCCACATTAAAAAGGCCTTGTGCCGCATGACGCCCTCGTGGGGGGGCTAAATATCTTAGCAGCCCAGATACTTTCTGAGCGACTGATCGGTTCAACTCTCTGTCTCCGGACAGAGAGGATTTTTGAAGGAGGCTACGCCGAAGGGCGAAGTCTCCTTCGGGAGGTAAACTGGCCCTGAACCCGTTTATACGGGTTCAAATGGGCTATTATTTTTGGCTGAGCCTAATGGCTCGGGAATGCCCACATTAAAAAGGCCTTTGTGCCGCATGACACCCTCGTGGGTGGGTGGCTGAATATCTTAGCAGCCCAGATACTTTCTGAGCGACTGCTCGGTTCAACTCTCTTCCTACGGGCGAGGGAAGGAACCCGAAGGAGGCTACGCCGAAGGGCGGAGTCTCCTTCGGGGAGGATAAACTCGGCCCTGAACCCGTTTATACGGGTTCAAATGGGTTATTTTTGGCCGAGCCTAATGGCTGAGGGAATGCCCACATTAAAAAGGCCTTGTGCCGCATGACGCCCTCGTGGGAGGGGGGTGGCTAAATATCTTAGCAGTCCAGATAAGCTATTTACCCGGTACATACCGTTGGACTATAGACTTTGGATATTGTTTCGTACTAACCAACCTTCGTTCTACTCATCTCTCTATTGTTAATTGCTTTTATGAATATACCAGTATTTTCCTCTACAACTGTGTTTGTCTTGATTCATACACCGACACGCGGGAAACTCACAACATCTCAACAGTGATGTAAGCACAGGATACTCTACGCCCTATGTACCACCTTCTTTGCGAAAAAAAGTATTCGAACATTTCCATTCTCTGTCGCACCCTGGTCGAAGAGCGACTACTACGATGATTAGTGATCGTTTCGTTTGGCCAAAAATGTCCAGTGACATAAAACACTGGACACAGACTTATTTAAAATGCCAGCAAACTAAAATACAACGGCATACCAAGTCTCCGCCTGGTACATTCTCTAAGCCTGATGGTAGGTTCACCCACATTCACGTTGACTTAGTGGGCCCTTTGACCGACATTGATGGGTACCAATACTTATTAACAATAATCGATCGTTTCACTCGTTGGCCTGTAGCCGTTCCTTTAAAAGTATTTCAGCGGAAACGATTTCCAGGTGCATTCTTTAGAGAGTGGATCTCTATCTTTGGTTGTCTTTCAATAATAACCACTGATAGAGGTTCCCAGTTCAGTCAGTCCTTTTCAATGAATTTATAAACTTGTTAGGCGTAAAGCACATTTCTACAACCGCCTACCATCCATGTGCAAATAGCCTTGTGGAACGATTTCATAGGCAAATTAAAACAGCACTAGCAGCAAGTGAATACTCCAGGACTTGGCTGGAAAACCTACCACTGATTTTACTGTCATTAAGAAATGTAGTCAAAGAGGACTTAGGATGCACTACAGCAGAACTAGTTTTTGGGAAAACGCTAACACTCCCTGGACAGTTCGTGGAAAAGCATACTCCTTCAGACCGACTACCTATTTTCGTCCAGGATTTTAAACAAAAATGGAAAACCTAGCTTTTTACTCCAACGCGTGCCCAAACAAGGGAGTTCTATATGCCGAAAAAATTTAGACAGTTGTGATTACGTCTTTCTGCGAAAAGATGCAGTTAGAAGACCCTTAACCCCCACGTATTCTGGTCCATAAAGTAATTAATAGAACGTCCAAGCATTTTACTTTACTTTTGCACGGAAAGCCCTAACACAGTGTCAGTCGACCGGTTGAAACCGGCACATCGATTTATCTCATAAATCGCTTCCTGACCCTGAGCTAACATCTTCGACCCAGCCAGCGCAGCTTGCACCTTCAGTACCACCCGCGGAAGTTACTAAGTCTGGCATGTTCATTGGCCAAGTAGATTTAAAACGTATATTACATATTGAGAAAATTTTCTCTCAAAAACTTTCACAATCTGCGGAGGGGTTATTGTAGAATCAGATTCCTACATTTTTTAAATCTTAAATTTTGTGCAAGTTAAACACATAGAGGCTCCCAGACAAATATAACAACTGATGTATTTTGATTGGTTGTCAACTACGTCCGAAGGTACCGACCCAAATTTTGACCTCTAGTTGACGCCATAAAATGTAAACATGTTTACGAGCCTCCCCACGTGACCAAGAGAACTAATAAAATGAAACTTCGACGCGACTTGGTCAGTTGGGCTTAAAATATTGAAACCAATTCACTTGACTTCATTGGAAATCAACACAGCAAAGGAGACGAACTTTATCTTCAATACAACAACAAACTTTGTCAACCATCTCCAGGCTTAACGCTCACTCCCACAAAAATATTCCATTCCACAAGAATCTCTGGTTAATGAGCGATAACAATCAGTGAGTCAAGAACAATACTTTTTTCTATTTAATACAAAAAAAACATCTGTTTAATTTTCCTATAAAACAAATATAGCTAACTAAACCTTGTCATTTTCACACATACAGTACAGTAGCTCAAATTCTTTCAGTAACACACACACCAAAGAACTCTACTGTGTTTATCAACTTTTGCACTATATATTATGTATTTGTTGTGTTTATAAAAAAATATTTATTGTTGAACAAATTCACATTTTCTTCTACTTGATTATTTCTCTTGTTGTTGTCTTTGTTACATTTGATATTGTAAAAATTGTAGAGGGTCAGTTTTTATTTCTATTTATAACCAATACAAATTGGCTGACCCACCATAACGCCAATTGGAGGGTGCAATAATGATAATGATTAGTGAATAAAATTTCGGCGTTCATGTGGAGATGTTAGAAATATAGATTTGCACCAGGAAGGAGTGTGAATTAGGCGATAGGCGAGCCTATTTACTCCTATTGGGGTGGGACATAATAATAATGATTAGTGAATAAAATTTCGGCGTTCATGCGTAGACGATAAAAATATAGATTTGAACCAGGAAGGAGTTTGAATCGGGCGATAGGCGAAAATATTTAAATTTGCAACAAGACCTGATGTTCACTCATCTAAGAACACTTTCCGGATCTACCGCAGTATTCGACTCAGGATGGAAAAGAAACATGTTAGAACCGAAGGAAGGTAACTCTAGTGCTGTGACCCCAGAAAATTTCCATGTATAAAATATCAACATCAACCAATGTGGAATCCTTGGGCCACCTTTCCTTGGCTGTGGGATACAGACCTCTCTGTTTTCCTTCCAAAGCAAGAAGAGCAGACAATCAATTGCCGCCATACAGTCCACAAGGAACGGAAATACAGTAAATGATTATTGAGAACACACACACACACACACATATATATATATATATATGTGTGTGTGTGTGTGTGTGTGTGTGTGTGTGTATGTAGTACAGCATGGTCCTGCTTTTCGATGATAATTTCTTTCGGAGTTTTTAAGACGCTCCGAATTTGCCTGTACCTAGTTCTCCAGTTGAGCATCAAGTCCAAACAATTTACAATTTGGGCAGATCGGTCTATCCATTTGAGGTCACTAGAAGAAGCGACCCTTCCCATGCAAGGTACCCTGTAACCTGTTTATAACGTTCAACCGAATTCTACACAACAAAGCTTCAGCGTGGAGTTTGCAAACACCTTGGTCTAAGCTTTCATTAGTGTGGCCTAATCTTTGTTTCTCAGTCTGCGTAGAAACAATTGCAGCGTCAAAAAAATAAAATGTAGACAACAGAGCTCAACTGATCATGTGATCTGCCTGTTTTTTATTCATAACGCTAGTGGTGCAATACCAGCAACTAATCCATTTGTGGAAATTCCACTTGAATCTGGCAGCCTCCAGCAAATACCGAAGATTAACCCTATAGAATTTTCATGGTTGGGTTCCAAGAATGTTAGTTTCTTTATAAAAATACAGAAACAAGTGATCTAAATTGATCATTAATATTTTTATTTGACAGTGATCATTCTCCAGTAGAACCAGTTACTGAACACTGCTACCCAAAGAGGAATAATAATAATAATAATAATAATAATAATAATAATAATAATAATAAGCAAAAGACAGCAAAGACGAATGCAACCGACCAGCTACAGAAGCGATGGCAAGATAAACCGCTTCATGGCCAATACTCTGCCCGTACCAAACAAGCTGACGTAGACAAAACTCGTACCCATCAGTGGCTACGTAGTGCAGGGTTGAAAGCGGTACTGAAGGTTTTATCCTTGCTGCGCAGGACCAATGCTTGCTAACTAGGAATTATCAAGCACATATACTAAAATATTGTGTCAGCCCAAAATGCAGATTCTGTGATAAATATCCAGAAACGATTGATCATCTTGTATCAGGTTGTACGATGTTGGCACCCACTGAATATAAAACCCGACATGACAGAGTGGGCCAATATCTGCACTGGAAAATCTGCACCTTCTACGGGAAGGAAACTGAAAGAAACTGGTATGAACACCACCCAGACCCGGTTACGGAGATAGGACCTGTTACAATTCTATGGGACTACACAATACACTCTGACAGAACAATCAAGGCCAACCGGCCAGATATTGTTATTAAAGACCACAAACAAAAATGATGCCGCCTTATTGATATGGCAGTCCCTGCTGACTGCAATGTATCTTTGAAGATATTCAAAAAGTGGTCAAAGTACAAGGACCTTGAAATAGAAATCTCGAAAATGTGGCATATGGGAACATCAACAATCCCTGTTGTAGTTGGAGCCCTAGTACTGATTGGGAAAGATTGCAGTAGACTAATTGAAGGGATTCCTGGAAGTCCATGCCTCAAGGAGATACAAAAAATTGTTCTGACAAGTACAGCCCACACCTTACGAAGGGCTTTATCTATGTAATTTAATTCTTTTTTTTTTTTTTTTTTTGTCAGTGGAAAGTGTCATGACGCCATTTTCTAACCTTAGGTCCTGGGCGGGACCCGGAAAGAAATGTGTAAACGCCAGAAATCAAAAGAAAATAATAATAATAATAATGGACTCTCCGTCGGTTTCGACGTATGAGGATCTGACATTTTATTGATTCAGTTATGAAAGTTTGTGCGATAATCTTAAGTGGCATTTAAGACCCGCTAGTGATTTACAAAGGAGGCCACATATGGAGCATATATATATATATATATGAATGATAGATTTGGTTACAGTTTATAGGGTAAAACGTTCAGTTCCGAATCACCTCAGCGGACTATTATACCTATTGGTTGACCAAAAGTCGATACACATTTTAAAATAGAGAACCTAACTTCAAAAATGGGTCTTTCTGATAATTAGCCTTGAGTTTTGCTGATTTTATTAATTGATCAAACGTCGATATTATTTAAAGTAAAAAGATGTCGACTGCAGTAATTACTTCCGAAAATGAGTTGGTTGGATTGTTAATTGTTTTTGTTTATTTTTTGTCTATGGCTTATTTAATGCCGAAATCTAAATATTTTGTACGCAATTATATGGCTTCAACTAGATATTTTGTACATAATTTTATTCTTTCAGTGTAATGTTTAGATATATAGTTTGGAGATAAATGTATTGCTGATAATTTTACTATAAAATTATATTTTTATACTTTAAATTGTCATTTTGCTATGAAAATGTATTACAACTGAACATTTTTTATAAATATATTGCTGCTATTTTTACCATAATATATTTTTATACTTCATGAACCACCCCAAAAATCAAAACACTATTTTCCCATAGCTGGGACCCTAACAAGTGCTACCATTTCAGGTTATAGTGACCCTTGTGAACAACAGCAATTAAGAGGTTGTAGGACGCTCTTCAAAACCTCCAATTTCTTGATCAGAGGCCTTGCTGCCGGGTGTAGTTTATCGTCATACACAGGACTACCGAAATTGAGTCAAAATAGGTTAGTAATAAATCTGACTTTAACATCTCTTAATATGTTCAAACGAATTTTGGTAATCAGCTGACCATTTCTTTTGATTAATAAAATGGAGCACCTAACCTGTGCACTTTTGGCACAACAGGTTATATTAATTTATAAATTCTGTGATATTTGTGGAAACTGGTATATTTTGCAATGCTGTTATTCTTTCTGGGTCCAGCCAGTGTCCACTAATGTTGATTATTTCACTCCGATGTTTAATGTTGGCCATGAAAAATGAGCATTTTTCTAAATATATGCTGAAGACAAACTGTTGGATTCAAATAAATATTTCTTGTAAGTGTGCTCTTCAACAATCTTGCAATGTCTTCTAAGTAGGCGACAGTAAATGGAATGTCTGGCGACATTATATCCATAATTTGTGAGGAAATTGTTGGAGGACATTTCATAACAAAAAGGAATAAATTGTATTGATATATTCCTCTATGTGTATTTGTTGTAAGGATTTAGTTTTCTTGCACTCTTACGTAGCGATAGGTATCTGAAAAGTCAGATTTTGATAAATGTACAACTATTGTTTAACTTAAATAATTCTACTGGTATTCATATATAAATTACAATTTTACAATCTACTATTAGATTAAATATGATTTAACAGGGTAGGAAAACCTTAAATAGAATGTGTTATTATTATTATTACCATCATCATTATATTTCGATTTCTGCTATGGTCACATTACGTACCAAATTTGCGAGTAGACCTAATGGGTGTATTGTTATATTTACATTTCACGATTTGTTTTTCTAACTCCCATAACATCACAACCGTCATATGAAAAAAGTTCTTAGTGTGTGGGCTGTACTTATCAAGACAATTTCTCTTAAGCTGGGATTTCCAGGGATTTTTTCAATGTGTTTTTGAGTTCCTTTTTTTTTTATCATTCCAAGTGCACCTATTATGACTGGTACTATTCTAGTTTTCAATTTCCACATTTTTTTTTCTGTTTTGATTTCCAGGTCTTTATACTTCCATAACGTTTCACATTTCTTGGCTGCAATGTTACAGTCCGCTGAGCAAACCATATCAATTATTAGGCAATTTTTTTTTCAGTCTTTGGTAATTACGTCCAGCCTTTTTACTTCAATCTTCCTGACTGTAAAGATAGTGTAATCCCATAGAATTGTGATATCTTCCATTTCTGTAACCGGTGTTGGGTAATGTTTATACCAATGTTTATTAACATCTTATCCAAAGTGTTTGTACATTGTCGACTGTAAGTATTGCCCCACTCTATCGTGACGATGTTTACGTTCCTTTAGCGCAAGAGCAGAACATCTTTAGATTCTGGTCTTGCGCTGCAAGAATAAAGTCTTCATCTATTCAAGAGTTTTATTCTCTTTTTTTTTTCTTTCATAATTTTTGCTGCAACAGTTGGTTATTAGGTTCTGTTTTGGTTTTCTACAGAATCTACAAAATGTAAATCTCCTTTGTATTTACAACCTTCTTTTATGATTGAATATTTTATTATTATCATTATTATTATTATTATTATTATAAATATTATTATTTATAATCCCAACAGAAGAAAACAGTGTACTGTCGAAATTCTATTTAATTTTTACAAGTGAACCAAGTCATTATCTCCATGCTAAGTTATCATAAAAAGCAGAAGTCTCCCAAAATGAAAAACTGGTTTTTGTCTTTTGTCTCAGATGATACACAGAGGCTAATTTCTGGTTTAGTGCACAAACCAAATTCCTTGGCGAAAAGATTACTAGGTTTTTCTTTGTAAGATTGAATCAGAAAAATGATTTCACCAAATTGCAAATTGAATTAATATAATATTTTCGTAGAGTCATTTTTTCAATTCAGTCACCATTCAAAACCATTAATTTCCATAAAACAGTATTTATGGTTCATCCATGAATAGAAACTGTACATTCAACTGTAATTTTTAATTCTGTTCCCAAAACACTGACCTAAAGACTTTTTTTCAATTGTCATCTGATATAATTAGCATATTGGACTCAGTTTACCAAGATAAGGTTTATCAAATTTTCTATGTGAAAAAAAATAATACTTTCTCTGCTCATAAAGATTAGATTTCATTTTAATAAGCAATAGGAGTAGATAGGTTTGCCTATCGTCCGGTTCACACACCTCACCGTTTTTTTGAACAGGAGTAGAGGTTTATCCGTTGTTTCCTGTTTAGTTTCGGGTTCTTTCTAAAATCTTTTCATTCTCTTCAATAGCCCTTTCACCTTAGTAACATTATCGCCTTGTTTAGGGAGAACTGATTTTTTAAACAGTGACAAATTTCTTTTTCAAATATTATGAAAATCACTTTCCTTGGTTTATGTTCTAAACTGAACCAAACTGTGGTACTTAATAGAATATTAGTCGTATAGAATTTCTGAAAGAAAAAAAAAACTCATTACATTGTCAGTGGCTACTGAAGATTTCCAATTTTTTACGTTTTTTTTTCTACTTGAATGAACTTCTTTACTTTTATCTCTGTGCCCACACAAACGGAATATGGTACAAGAGCTTTTTAATGTTTGGGTCCTACACATACATTAAACAAAAGGCCAAAAATGTCCAATCCCCACGGCACTTCCCTCTCATTCGAGGACGCTTAAGGCGCTGGTTAATGAGTCTCGTCTCCTCTCGTGATGTCCCTGTCCCTGTGAATCGACAGTTGATTTTTTTGCCTCGGAGTCGAAAGACTGACAAGCATTATTTACTCCTGAATGATTGTCGAATTATTCAGTTTATCCTGTTCACCTCATCGTGAGGGAATGGCTAGCGAGCTAGTCTGACTGGGTTTTAATAGTTAGTTCGTTTCGCACTGTCGTGTGTCAAAACTAAGTTACGCTTCATAAATAACTCTGTACTGAAGATATTGATATCTCGTGTTAAACATATATTACTTTTGGCTAAAAGTTTTTCTTGGATACAAAATGGCATCATTGCGCTTTAGGGTAAAAATATAATTACAGAAACGCTTACGTAACATTTCATTTCTTTAACAGACTATGAGTCTGGAGTTTTTTCGGGTTTTTGTAATCATTTTTTTTTTAATATCACTGCAACATTTATATCACGATTCGAAGATCAAACCAATCTTTGGTTCATCTTTAAATTCTTTTATAGAATTTTCTATATTCTCGAAGTATAGCTTACTGACATTTGTTGGAAATTAATTGCGTTAATTTTCTTTGTTGCTGGAGTATTTAATCTTAACCTAGTGTGCTTGTAATTCTATCTTCCTAGTCGCCATTTGTAATCTAATCTCTTTCAGTTTTTCGACGAATCCTTGTCGCCCATAATTAAGTCAGCACTACTCGTGAATCATTTACGATAGTCATTTTTAACAATTATATTCGTGACCAAATAATGTGGTCATCCGATGCTATGCTTCGACAGTTGTTATGTGGTACAAATAGATTCTTTGTAACAATATTGTCTTAATTTTTAGACGTTTTCCGACTATATTGAATCCGTTTGATAATAATATTTGTTAGCGGTTCACTGAATTGTTGATTTGATCACGCGTTGTTGATATTGACTTAATCACAATATTACAGTTGTTGATGGCTGAATCGCATGTTATCTTGTAGTGCACACAATACTCTTTAATATACTTCGATATTTTTATATTGCTTTCACTGAATAATAAACAGGTATCAACAGCAATAATAGTCATAAGATAGTAACCCAAACATTCAATCAAATATTCAAATAGAGATTCGATATAAAAACCTACATTGCACATTTTAATGTTTTCTTTTTAATGATCAAAATAACTTATTATCATCGTCATTAGTCCTATGACCGAGTGTGGTCATAGGATCGCTGCGAACATTGGAGCACCTACCTGTATATATTTTGGTTACGTGCTAATGTTTGGTCCCCTGCTTTCCAGTCAGTGATGTTATCAATCAATTGTTTCTTCTGCCTACCTCTACTGCTTTTGCTTACACTGGAATATTATAGTGGAAATACTGTCGGCTCTTATGACGTAACAATACAATTTCAACTTTGTCTTTTTCATGGTGATTATGAGGTATTCCAATGGGCTTCTTTCTTGTTTGAAGATGTCTCGCGCTGCGTCATTTGTAATGTGCTCTACGTAGGAGATGCCTATGATGGTTCTATAGCATCTCATTTGTAGAATCTGGATTCTTCGCTGTAATTCTGTTAATGTCCAAGATTCGCAGGCGCACAGAAAAATTAAGAGGGTCACTACACGCAACAGTTTGATTATTTGATTTCAGGCAGGTGTTTAAACATAAGGTTTGCACACAAATTCTTTTTACATATCTGTGTGTGTGTGTGTTGCGGGTGGGTGACACACTGTATGAATAGTAAAATGCCGTTCTAACAAAACGTTACCTCTTTTTCTGTTCACAATTTTTCTTCATTCTCGTTGCCATACTTAGTTACATCTCAGACTAGACCTGGTTTAGTTTTTTTTTTTGGGGGGGGGGGCAAATATGTGTACATACCTGTCAGAAAAATAACCGAGAAAAGATAATGAAGAAAAAATAAAAACCCTTGCATTCTTTGTTAGCATAAAACTTAGGTTAAAATACGTCAGTTGGTGCTTATGAATTAATATAAAAAATATTCACCGTCTTTTTGCGATGAAAAACATTGATTTGGAAATTCTTGCAAAAATCGTCAAATTTTAATGGAACATTTTTTTTTTATAAAATCTTTACAGAGGTTATCCCCGACATTTTTAATTTTGTGAAATTTCGAGAAATTAATTTTTGTGCCGCTTAAAATAGTTAGAAAATTATAATTAGTTACCAACACAAGTCCTTGGAGAATTTAAATCTTCAATGTTATTTTGTAAAGCAGGACTCCCAGTTACGGAAAATCTGCTCTGAATCGTAAAATGAAAATGCAATAAAACTAAAACATAAATTAATTAGAAAAGCTTTTAATTGCTTTTATGAATAAGATATATTATGGACAATATTTTCTTAAGAAAATTTTTTTTCGATGAAGAACTTTTACAAAAATTATTCTTATTTTTCTTAAATTTTCATTAGAATAGTTTATAAATCTTAAAATTCTGTATTAATTTGTAGCGGTTAGATGACACATTGTTAATAAGTAAAAACTATCTTACTATAATTCCACTACACCAGTATTTTAAAAATAATTTTGAATTTTTGTATGTGTTGCTGTATAAACTAATTTTTATAAATACAGACATCCATACAGGACATTATCAAAAAATAAGAGCGGTAGCTATAATAAATTTAACATTTGTTTGTAATTTTCTAAAATTTCCTCAACAAGCGTTTTCATAAGCCAAAGTAACTAAAATTAGATAAAATATGAGATTACTTAGAATATTTTTCTCAATTTTAAATATTATTATTAAATATATATATAAAATAAGCCGCTCACGTTATATTAATCGAATAAATTTTTCCTACGGAGAAAAAATTCCCAAACATAAGTCTATCGAGAGAGGTATCAACAACACATAAAAAAAACACGCATAAAAAATTAGTTCAATTTTTGGTTGTCAATAAAGCTGTGTGACTCTCAATAAAGCTTTCGAAGCTTTACTTTATAACAAACACCTACTTCCGTGTGAAAAAATGCTTTTCTGCGATATTTTAAACTAAAAGTAAGTAATATCTTCATTCAAATCAGATTAATTAAACTTTATATCAGCTAATCTTTTTTGAAATAATGTTTCAGAAAAGTGTATTTTATTTTTGAAAGATTTTTAATGAAGAAATCATGTTTTGACAGATTTGCTAATATGGCTGATTTTTTGCAATTTTAACGATTTAAAAAATAATTCCAATTAATTTAAATTCGATTTGAAATGCAGGAAATTAATCTATCGATCTATTTGTATGAAAATAAAAGCTTAAAGAAATATTTTTCATTTTTAAAAAAAGTATTTTAAACATTAGCTATTACTTTTCTTTAGAGGTACTTATAAAATATCTAAAAAAATATATAGCAGTTTTGGTGGCTTGTCATAACTATGCATATAATCAGTAATTTATTTTAATTTTAGGATTAAGTATAAATGTTACTATAATAATGAATTATAAATTTTTCCATTTTTAATGTTTGAATGGAATGTCAGTCATGAGAATCGAACTACGAACCCTAAAGTTTTGACTGTTAAGTTCCACTGAGGGGCACTAACTAATATTAAAAAGACCAAACACGCCAGAAATTGCTCAACCAAGCAGGAATTTACATGGACAAAGCAATAATACACATCACAAATCTGACTGACGCCATCGCACACTTTGTCTTTGCACATGCGCAGAAAAGACCACAGACATTGGCCGATATTATTTACTTAAGCAAATAATAAGCAAGGAGGAACAATGATGAATGCAAAATGTCAGAACGGTCGGTTCTGATCAGAATAAAATAAAAATAAAAACTTACAGGACTCATAGTTTTGATTAAGCACTTGAGAGTGGGTGTCTTGGACAATGAAACCGTTTAAAAGACGAGGTTACTACAAGATCGACATTTAGGCGCCATGGACGAAGTACACTAATTTATTTACATTGCTGAGTTTGATGTTTATCAATCTACACATTACACATACGTACACATATACATATACTTATAAATAATTATATTCTAGGCCTCACATACATACATACACACACACACACACACACATATATATATATATATATATATATATATATATATATATATATATATATATTAGAGGAGCTGCAGAAAAGTTCTCGACCAGACCAAAAAGGGATTACAAAAAGATTCTGATTTGATCAAATTTTGAGGGAAAGTGGGTCAATCAATAGATATAGAAAGTGTGGGCACAGGGAGCAACACTGTCAATTTATGTTTCAGTTCCACCAACTCCGATAATTTTGAAGTATGAAAATGACAGTCACCAAGTAGTATTGATTCCTCTGTCCACACTGCCCATAGATATAAACGCTATCTTTGATACTGAGCACTCCACTCTTCCGTTATAAATTTAGCAAATGTTATATATATATATATATATAGAGAGAGAGAGAGGGAGAGAGAGAGGGGGGAGGGAGAGAGGGAGAATAAAAGAAAGAATCCAATAAATATATTGCGCTAATTAAGATCTCAGATACAAATGATTAAAAAAAAAACACATGATAAAATGAACCCGCACTGAGCGATGCAGTCTTTCTTAAAATTTAGTTTCTTACTGAAAAATCTGTAGACAGAGACGCTAACTATATATTGTAAGGGTATCGTGGATTTTGTAAAACCTAAACATGAACGAAAAAAAAAAACTGTTGAATTCTCTTTTGCGCTACATTTATACCCTTCTGTCTAAGAAAATTAAACTTTAAAATTGCAATTTCTTGTTCAAATCTTTCACTTTCCAAATTATCATTTCTATTTTAATTCCAAAAGGAGTTAATGATTGAAAATGAACAATTCCATCATAAAGTTTTTCTTTGCCTTTCATAAAATCGATCTAAGCTGGAACAGCATTAAAGAGATTCGCTGATTTGTTTAAGCGTAAATCTGCCTCTGTTTTCGCAGAGATGGGAAGAGAGAAAACGGAAAAAAAATCATTCTATGAAATTTATGACCGTTTGATGAGGAAATTTTTCAGCCCAAACCATACGCAAAAGAACGTGATTTCTTGGGAAGAGCGAAGAAAAAAAAGATGTCATTTTCTTCAAACATGGTATCATATATTCGTGACCATGGAGGTGGTGATCAAGGGAGGTAACTCATCGATTCTAAATGTCGCCAGTCCTTCGTGAACTCGAGTTAGTGATTGTTATTTATCTTTTATTTACCATCCATCATACGTCGTTGGGAACCGGTGCCGCGAGAGATTGAACATGAATTATGTCTCCCTGTTCCTTCTGACATTATTTTTACCGACATGCCGGCGAAAATTTTGTTTGTATACTGTCTTCGTCAGCTTCATGTATTGTGATTTATACTTCGGCCTTCCTAATATCTATCCATTCTCTATCGACTATGTAAACACGCGCGCGTCTGCAGCATGCACCAAGTTGGGTGTCATGACTCATTTGGCATAAGCAAGGATTCTTTTACAAAATGCTTCGTAGAAATATAGGTATTTAACGTTTGAGTCTATGCAACCTCTCGACGAAAAGGGTAATGTCAGTTCTAGTAAGTACAAGACATGGCTCTTTAAATTAAAGGCTTGAATGGTTAAGGACTAGAACTATCAATGAACATCTAGATTCAAGAAAGTTTATGTCGTCTCCTAATACCTGCTAAGTTCAAATCTTTCGTTGACATGTAACAAAAAAAAATCATATTTTTCTAGTTAAAGAAAATATGTTCGTATGAAATCATTTTTCAATTGACAAATCAGAGTAGTGAATTTGTTAATATTCCGATATTTATTCGTATCATCTTCAAGGCTTACAGTCGTATTACGTTGGAACACCTGTTCTCGCAAGATCATCGAAGTTAAACAACGTCGAGTCTTGGAAAAGGCATGAAACCACCTCTTCTCTTATCTGCTATGGATTAATTAGTAGGACTTGTATCAGTAAATCACTATTTATTATCTCAAAAAAATCTTTACAATCTAAAATAATATTTTCTGGCCTTAAAGAACCTGAAAAAGATTGATAAACCGTAAAGCACAATCAATAAAAGCATCATCTTCAGAATATGGGACCTGCTTGGTAGCGTGTGTGTGTGTGTGTGTGTGTGTGTGTGTGTGTGTGTGTGTGTGTGTGTGTGTGTGTGTGTGTGTGTGTGTGAATATAGTTTGAAGAAGGAGAGACATGTTACAAAAGAAACCGGTGATATAATTCCTCTTAAGTGGTCATTTTTTATCATTTCTCATCAAATAGGATTGTTGTTAATTAAAAAAAAATGTTACTGTTGTTTAAAATAAACAGAAATAACATTAAAAAGGTGTAAAAGTGATTTTCAAAGTAAACAGGTTTTTACTCACGGAAAGATTCTTACTCCCATTTCCGACACATTTGTAGTTTCCCTGGAATAAGTTAAACTTTGTAATTATCAATTATAAACAGAGACATGTACTAAATTCATCTTAGTCTGGCACATGGTTAAAATTATGATGCATCCAATAATCATGGAATTTTTTAATACTAGTAATAGTATACTAAACTAATTATCCTATAGCGGGTTGTTCCACTATTTACTTGGTAGAGCAAAAGGCCACAAGTGTGGTACCCTCAGTGACGATAGAACGCTACATAATATGAGATTAGTGGCTAACCGCTGTTCTATGGCGAGATGTTTACTTTTACTTACTTATAAGAATAGATAAATAAAAAATATTTTCAGAAATATATAGAATCAAATAAACAAATGCAAAGTAAAAACACAATGCAAATACAGAACTGTCGGTTTTGAAACAAATAATATTAATCCCATCACATTCATAAACTCATCACACAATTGATGTAATTGATTTCGTTGCTCATTAAATTGGATAAGGTACTACTCCAACAATTGCTGGCGAGTAATCACAAATAACATTCATAAATGTTTATTGTATTGATGTGATAAACCAATCCTTTGAAATTCGATGCAATATTTTTAGGTTGGATTTCATTAAAAAAAAAAAATCTACGCTTCTCCAGTAAGTACTGTAAACATTAGGTAACACCCAAACGTGATATAAGAAGCTTTCTCTTATGCGATCAAGTATGTATATATCTTAAGATTTATGTAAGACATTATGGAATGCAGGTACTAACATTATTCACCACATAAGACAAATGAGCTTTTTTTTTACTAGAGAATTCATCATAATGCCTTATATCAAAGTAATAATCTTTTTAGTGGAACTGAAAGATACAGTCTGGGATCAAGATTCAATATTTATTACACTTATAACCCAAGATATTCAGTCTTCAGACGATGTGAAGGTGTTGGTCTCATGTCATTTATATACACGACATTTATATACGTTATAATAATTCATACGCTACCAGCTGATGACGATACTTATACTGAATAAACAAAAATCTATAAAGCCCAAAGCTGAACAAAGAAAATTAGGTTAGTTAGATTTTGTTTATTTTGAAAATCAATCAAGCACTTACTGGCAGGATTGTCACTTATTGACAGGATCTCTTGTCTACAGGTAGGGTATTGGTATTTCAAGGCTTTATCATGTGTCATGGTGAAAAGTAATTCAAATGATCCCTACTTTCTATGAGGTAATAGTTAACGAGTTCGTTGCTTAGACAATTGCTTATGAGTTCGATCACAACTTAATCTCTAGTCACTGAGGTTTTGTGCCCGAAAAGACTAGCCTGATAGTTATGGGTTTTATTGTGGATTTCATGAGGTGGAAGAATTAGTAGTTGAAATCGGCTCCTCATTTTTTACTGTAATAATAAAATAATTACTTCTTCAAATATAAAATTAGCAAATGAAAATCATTTTTAAATGGTATACCAATAATTTTTTTTATTTAACTTTTTTCTGTTCGTTAAACTTTTCTTAGTTATTAATTTTTATATTTATTAAATTTTTCTCTATTTTTTACTGTCCAGCCATTTATTATTAGTGGTAGTAGTAGTACTACTACCACTAATAATAATACGAAGAATATATTTCTTTATGACTTTGTAAGAAAAGAGTCAAACTCTCCAAGCCATCAAAACCGAAAGGTAATGAACACTTTCAAGTCGTAAATATATGAAAAGAGATGTACGCGTAACCACCTTCGGACACATTTTACCTCTATGTCGTGTTTCTGTCTGATCCCAGGAATTCCAGCCCAGCAGCAAAACTTCCGTTATTGCACTAAAGAGCGGGAGTCGGTGAAATACTGAAGCCACGGTGGTTGCGGTGACCGGGCAATTTTTGGTCTCGGATTATATGTAAGCGCATGGGAACCCCACATTAAAAATCACATGTACCATATCATGCCATTGTGGGAGGAGGCGTATAAATATCTAGCAACTTGCAACGAAAATCGTTGAACCGAGTTCGAATTCCGACCGTGTTCGTTACATTACCTTTTGTACAAATTTCACCTGAGAAAAGTATAAATCCGCCTCTTCTAGTTATGGATTTAATAGCAGGGTTGACTGCGCCCTTTGCCTTAAGATGGTAACCAGTCTAGAAGGAAAATTCTGAATTCAAAGCCATCTGAAGATGGGTCCCGTCAGGCTACCTTACCCGAGATACACCATTGGCTGCAGTAATACGTGGTGCCCCTATGAAATTCGTGATGAGATATATAAATTGTAGTCTATAAAATTATTGGATATAATAATGTCGATGGTAGCCATAATCATATGAATACTATGACAGTAGTTCCAAAAATATTTGTAAACATATTAGAACAATAACAGATCTGAGGGACGAAACGATTGAAATGGGCGAGAATCCTGAGAAGAATGGAGATTTGAATAGATATATCGTCATCAGTCGATTCCCAACAAGGATTGCCAAATGTATATCGTCCAATGACTTCACTTTTTTTCCTGCCCTATAGAGAATGAGTTCAGTGAATATACAAAAACAGAAAATAGAGAAAGATAAGGGAGCGTTTTCTTACCGCATTTATTCGACCTCCTAATTTTATCAAAATGAAACATTTCGGTTCAGAGAAAACGGTAACTAATATAAAAATATGGACGTGATTTTTTGATTCGGCGCCTTCAAATTAACCAGGAAAGAAAGAATTCCATCTTTGCATCAAAATATATGATGACCAATGTAATTATTGTACTATGAACATTAATTGGAGAAATTAGATATTTGCATCACTGTTGAAAATGTTAGAGAATTGAAGAAGATGGTAGAGATTTGTAGTGGCAAACCGCCGCTTTATGCCGAGATGTCTACTTTTGCTTATTTATAAGAATAGATAAATAAAAAATCTTTTCAGAAGTACATAGAATCAAATGGACAAATGGAAAGTAAAAACACAATGCAAATACAAAACAGTCGGCTTTGAAACAAATCCCATCCTTATAAGAAAATCTCTATACACATTCATAAGCTCATCACACAATTGATGTAATTTCTTGAGTATGCTCATTTCTTTCCGAGTCCCAACCAAACCTAAGGTCAGAAATGGCATTATGATATTTTCCAGAGGATGTTTTTAGGAAAAAAACAACAAAAAAATAACCTAAGATCACACATATTTTACATAAATAAGACACTTCGTAAGGTGTAGACTGTACTTGTGAGTACAATTTTTATATATGGCCTACCAGGAAACCCTTCAATGGGGTCTAATGGAATCTTTTCCAATCTGTTCGCGGGCTCTAATTACAACTGGAGTTGTTGATGTCCTCATGTGCCGCATTTTTGAGATTTCCATTTCAAAGTCTTTGTGTTTTGATCGTTTTTTGAAGATCTTCAAAGATACATTACAGTCTGCAGGCAGTGTCATAGCAAGAAGTAGGGACATTTTGCGGTCTCCGAACCCAATGCCTGGGTGATTAGATTTGATTGTTCTGTCTGTGTGTATTGTAAAGTCCCATAAAATTGTTACAGGACCTATCTCCGTAACCGGATCTGGGTGGTATTCCTACCAATTTCTTTTCCGTAAAAATTGCAGATTTTCTAGTGCAGATATTGGCCCACTCTGTCATGCCGGGTTTTATTTTCAGTGAGTGTCAATACCGTGCAGATACAAGTTGGTCTCTAGATATTTATCACAAAATCTGCATTTTCGGCTAACCTAATTTTTCAGTATGTGTACTTGGTAACTCAGTTATGTGCCGGTGTAGAAAATATAAAACCTTCAATTTCAGCTTTTAACCCTGCACTACCCAACCACTGATGGGTACGGGGTTTGTCTACATCAACTTGTTTGGTATGGGCTGAATATTGACCGTGAAGAGGTTTATCCTCTCATCGTATCTGTATCTGGTCGATTGCATTTGCCTTTGCTTTCTTTTTTAAGTTTTTTTTTTTTTAGTTGCCTTAGGTGTATTATGTTTCATTTGTGTTTCTTCTCCCACTTGAATCTCCATTTTTGTACTTGATGGTTTCCTTTATCCCTGAATAAAGTTTCTTACTTTCATGTTCTTTGACACAGATCATCATCTAGTCTTTTGTAGTTTCCAGGTAAGACAGTTCTACTTGAACTAATCTTCTGCCTCCTTTGAATCTGGACACATACAGACAATCAACATCAGCCTTGGGATGAAGCAAGTGAGAAGCTTTCTAGTTTTAGCGTCCATTCGCTTAGTGTCAGCTATAGTCCAGTTAAAGAAGTTGAAATTATTATTATTATTATTATTATTATTATTATTATTATTATATCAGTGTTTTCTCAGATAAGATCTTAATATTTTAATATATACTGGATAGCGGGCCAAAACCAGCAGCCTCAGTTATCATGCAAATTTTCCCCTAACTTTAAGTGTTCACTCCTTCGGGATTATTCTTGCAGTTCTTCCTAAGAGGTTTCTATTCTATAACCGTTTTACTTGTCAGTCAATGCCAATTTTTCTTTATCCATGTCTTCTATTCTGCCAAATGTACCAATTATAACTGCTACGATCTTGACCTTCTTCAACTTCCAAAGCCTTGCGAGTTCAAACTTCAATGGATTATAATCGAAAAATAGGAAAAGCAATGTTAATTATCCATAGAATCCTTTTGATACAAGGATAAAGTAAAAAAGAAGAAAAGAAATTAATTATTATTATTGTTATTATTAAGCGATTAGTCAGTTATTAATAATAAATAAAAAAATGTAAAAATATAAATAGTAATAATCAAATTATTAGTATTATTATTTTGAATATATTTTTCATTTTTGTATTTATTTTACTTTATTTCATCTTTTACTTTTGTATTTTATTTTAGTCTTTATTATTGTATGCTTATTAAACTATTTTTTATATTTAACGTTTCATTGTTGTTAAAACTGATTTTTAATTTTGAACCATTTCATTGCTTCACTGAATTTCCAAATTTATTTTTCTCATTTCTTATTATAATATTTAACATAAAAATATAGATGGCAAAAAGCTGAACGTTACTTGGAATTATGAAACAAATAATTCGTTTTCTCTGCCCTACTCCTATTCTAGACGACCAAAAATAAGCAACACTTGAGTATTTGTGTTCATGGGTCTATTTTGTGAATGTTTTGTATTAATGAGTATTTCGTTCTCATGCTACGTATATAAGATTCCATCGATAAAATCATTATTATTCTGAAGAAGTCTTTTCGAAGGACCAAAAGCGTAACTTAAGAATTTTTTTTTTCCATTTTGTCATCCAAAGACCCACTGTTAGTCTGATATTTATATCAAAAGATTTGTTTCAAAGAAACATGCATAGATATGAAAATCAAACCATTTATAATTGCCTATTTTCATAAATTGTTTTTATTCATGCATTACGAGCAGTCGGATGGAACGTTATCTAATCAACTGTGCTTCATTGTCAAGTCGTTCTAAAGAAATACACGTATAGATTTAAAACTCTAGAAAAGTGTGTTATTCATATTTTATAACATTACGCAATTGAACGTTAACACTGAGCCACAAAGTTTTTGCCACTAGGCTAAAGGCGTGTACTTTACATTAAATTAAGTGCGCACAGAAAGATTTTCTTTTTATTTGTTTGGAATGTGATCTTATACTATATTAATTATAGAGAGAAACAAAAAGTATTTTTATCTGATAACTAGAAATTATGCGGCAAGAGAGAAAACTGATTCTAAATATGAACGTCAGGTTTATGAGATATGCGTGTAACATTTTTTTTTTATTTTCAGGTTAAATTTTATATTAATAGCCTATTAATATCCATTTGATTTGGCAGCACGGGGTTCATTCTTGCTCGTCTTACAGAAAACTATGCTAATAAGTAACATGTTAAGTGGGTATCAAAATGTGAGATGTCGAAAGGCCCTTGAAATACACATTTACTTTCTCACATCGATGTTTCCCGATAGATTTGATTCACATAAATGATGAGCATGGCGAAAGATTCTACCATGAGATATCCGAGATGAAATTGATGTATCAAGTGTCTAGGGCTGGTTCCTATAACGAAAGATTAATTTAACATACAAACCCAAGATTAAACATCTCCGAAGATATCAGAAATAAATGATTTTTAAATTCATTCGGTTATTTCTTATTGTCATGTAAATTTTCATTATGTATAAAGGTAATTATTTACTAGTATGTTATTTAGTTTGAATAGACGTAAATGTGCTATATCCAGTATGAAAATACTATTAATATATTTCCTTGGAATATACATATCCTATACCTATATCTCAAAATCTCATGTGCGACGACAATTCAGAGTACAGATTCGGAATCAGTGTATCGAGTACAACATTGTTTGTCTGGGTATTTTCCCGGAGTAATCCCTGACTTATACAATTTATATTCATTACCAATTTTGTAAAGAAATATGTATAACATATGTATTTATAATATCATAAAATACATAAAAAGAAATATGTAAAAACGCATAAAAAAATAGTTACGTCAATATAATGGACAAAACGATTTTCTCAAAAGTATATTACAAGCAACCAAGCTAAATATCAACGAGGAAAAAGCGACTTTAAGTACTATTAATATATTAATTAGAAAATTGTCATTTTCATTATAAAACAATAGCGTGAACAAAAAATATAATCGACATTTTTCATTTTTAGTGCATTATCAGTTGAAATCTTTATATACATAATCAATTTTATCCGACATTATTTCCTACTGCTCCAAACGCTATTTTGTCCGTCCTGAGTATGACGATAAACTACATCCGGCAGCAAAGCCTCTGATTGGGAAGTTTTGCGGGAAACACATCTTAATTGTTGTCCACTCTGACCCGGGGTGGTAGCGCATGTTAGGGTCCTAGCTATGGGAAAATAGTTAACCTCAAAAAACTGGGGTCAAAATACTATGTAAGTATAAAAATAACAGCAACACATTTTCATAGAAAAAAATTACCAGTGATACATTTCTGAAAAAAACTATTACCAGCAATGGAGTTTTGAAAAAAATATTACCAGTAATGCATTTTTGCAAAACAAAAATTCTAATTAAATTTCAGCATTAAATGACCCATAAGGAGTTGATATGCCGCTAAACCTAAACAAACAAATAAACGTTATTTTGTGAATACACATGCTATAGACGCTCTCTCTCTCTCTCTCTCTCTATCTCTCTCTCTCTCTCTCACTTTTTTTGTTTTTTTTGTTTTTTGCTTTTTTTTTGTTGTTAACTGTATGAATTACATCTACTGGCCTACGCATTCGAGAAATTTAATAAAATCAGGGCGTCTAATTAAACATGGTTATGCACAAAATAACGTTTGGATTAGTAGGATAAATACACTTAAATAGCTTGTTATTTGGCAACATTAAAACAGAGAAAATGAAAGTAACTCCGAAAAGCATGGTTGTTGATACTCAGGAGATAGGTATATATTTTAGATTTACTTTTAAAGAAATATGAGCTTTCAATACAATCCGTAAATATTGACAGCTTCGAACAGGAAAACTATGAGGATTCTATCTTTTTTTTTTCTTTTAAAAATTAGTAGTTTCACCCGCGAATCGAAAAACTTAAAATGATGAACAACCCAAAATGATGGATTGTATTTTAACGTTTGAAATGTCTATTTTCTTTTGTACAATAAAATATTGATTACAAAACAATAATACTTTTGATACATCCCAATATGCCAGTTAACGCTTCTGTAGACAACTACGGTTATTCTGCAATTCCGATCTCATTCAAATAGATAAACATATATATATTGGAATAAGTATTAATTCATGTGTGTATATGTTCACCGCACATAATACCCACACGCAGCCGCAAATACCATGTATAAATATGTATGGTACAAGGCCATAAAACTATTCACACATAACGGCACAAATTCATTGACAATGGGCTACTATACAAGTTTTCTTGCCAACGTTCTACGTCAACGGCTCTGCAGGTTGTTGGTATATTTGTTCGGAGAAATATGCATAAATTCGTTTTCATTTATATATATATATATATATATATATATATATATATATGAGTATATAAATATATATATATATGAGTATATAAATATATATATATATATATATATAAATATATATATATATATATATATATATATATATATATATATATATATATATATATATATATATATATATATATATATATATATATATGGGTGGGTGGGTTGTGTGTGTATGTTAATATAATTTGTTTGCTTGTTGGGTGAAAGATGCAATATAGCCTCTTTTTCGTTTCCCGACATCTGTGTAACGCATGTCAGCCGACAGGCCGACAGGAGCAAACTGTCTCCAAATCACAAACGATGCCAGTCAAACAGTGATAAATAATTCCAGCTTATTGGCCACCAGGAGTCGCTAGTTACCAAGGAATGCCTTTATTCACGACGAAAAATACGACCTGTACCATCCCAAGTAAAAACTCTCGCCTCTATCCCAACCTCAACGTTCCAATTTTCATCCGCCATGTTGTTCTGCATACTACCGTTGCTGCCAACATCTCAATGCCAAAGGGGAAAAAAGTGATCGGAAAGGAGCTGGGATGAAACAGGGGTGAAGACGAAAAGTCTTGTTGAGTGTCGCGAAGACAAATGGTTGATGTCGGTATATTAAGAACGAAGATTTACTTTCGATCTCACGGTGGGAAATTCATAAGATATTTCCAGATCGTAATGTGATGATTTTGAACAGATAAGAGTTTTGAGGTGGAGGTGATAGTCCGAATGTGTCAGGGGAAAGGTAAGAAGGTTTGCCTCGCTCTTTCTGCTCATCGGGGGCCGATCATAACTTATAATGTTTGTGAGACATGGTGTCAGCCCTACTCTCTGAACGACAGCAGCACGGACCCCGTCAGTATGGCTCAAAAGAGAGAGGCAGGGAGAAAAAAGATGACTTATGATGTAAGTGCCTGGACGTAGCACTTGCATTTTCGGATGTGAAGAGTGGTGGTGGTGGTGGTGGTGGTGGTGATGATGGTGGTGAGGATCGGTGAGGGGTGTCAATGGTCTCTGTTTTCCGCCGCAAGAACATTGGCGGTTTTTGGCTTCCTTTGCGACTTGGCATTAAACATTATTGCCTTTATATTTGGAGTCATAGATCAGATTGGATAAAGCAGAAGACTGTTGGTAGCATGTTTTGAGAATCAAGAAAAATGTTCGAGGACTAAACTGACCGCTTCGATGATGATGATATATTAATCGTAAAATTTTGATTTTGCTCTATTGATTTAAACGATGACAAAGTTTATTCCTTTGTCCAATGCTTGTCAGATTATTATCAATTATATATATATATATATATATATATATATATATATATATTACTTTAAACATTATTTTTAGTGGATACCCGTATTTAAGTAAAAAAATTATTAAAGAAAGGATACGTTTTCTTTAATAAGTTTTTCCTTGAATGTACGGAGGCCGATAGATGAAATAAATACCGTCTAAAAAGTAAAACGGCGGGTCTACTGAAATATGGGTTTCCACTAAAAATAACTTTTGAAGTAATTAAAATATGCCAGATTAAAACATCGAGTAACTTTTAAGAAATATATATACACGTACATACACAAACATACACATATATATGTGTGTGTGCGTGTATGTGCGTGTGATTATGTGTGTGTCTTTGTATAAGATTTCAGTTATAAATAAAAAATATATCTGTAACAGAACAATATGAATATACGACAAAAGGAAAACTTAGCCGTTGCGTTTCGTCCTTTGATGAAGTCCGTGTATATAGTTTAAACAATAGATATTTTGTGTCTGTTATATTTAATGGTCTTTTTTTATAATGTAATATCCTTCCGCAAATGTGATTATTGTGTGGCCAAAATTCATGCTGGGTGGTCCCAAGACTTCGAATGACATGAGTTATAATAGAGGTGGGGAGAAAAGATTATTTTTGAAAACCAAATCAAATGCAGTGAAAAGATGCAAGTCATATGACACCAAGGTATTATAACGGATCTAGAATTGTATGTAATGTGTTTGGATAATATTTTCTTCTACGCATTTATATTCAGGGTTTCAAGCAATACTTATTTTTCTTTATGAATGGTTACAGAAGTGGTCCGCAGTGTTGTGATGAATACAAATACGAGTTAATCAAGTAATATTTAAAAATGTTAACATCAAGTGTTTTTCTGCGAGTTTCTTTTCAGGCCAAATTCATGCTTATAGATTTTTTGTTGTGCATTTCACAGTTTTGATTTTCATTTGATCGTTTTTCCTTTTCAGAAAAGTATTTTTATATTTTTAAATAATCACAGAGAATCCATTTTCATTTTTTTCGTACGTTTCTTACAACTGTCATTTTGAACGCATTCAAAAAATGTCGAAGATAAGACAATGGAATTTTCTTCAAGTAACATAGAAAAAATGATTGATTCCTTTTGCTACTGTTTCAATTAATAAGTCGCATTTTTGTTTGATTACAAAGAGAAAAGACAAACCTGAAGTTGTCTGACAGTCAAATTATTAAGCGACCTGTGGATTCCATCTGTCAAGATTGACAATGAATATAATAGCTATTTTCATACCAGTACCTAAGTAAATAATACATTGGTTTGCTTGTAGGTACACTCACCCACTTCTCCCTATCAGATTTAGATTAGTAAAAACTGAAATTTGAACTGTTTCTGTTAGCCAACCGCTCGACACCAGTTAAAGTAAATCTTCAGAAGTTTCTGGCAAGTAATTACCGACCATGAATAAAGAATATATCTCCATTTCCCCGCTTATCGTACGTTTTTCACAACATTTTGAGACGGAGAAGTGGCCTAATCTTATTGGTTAGGAAAAAATACCAGCATGCATTTGTGCGCTTTTGTCTATAAGTTGGGGAGGGAAGAAGTATTTTGCCGTCATTCCCATTCCGAATGGAACCAATACTTTGTTTTGACACTAGGATACACTGATAACAAAATTGACAAAGATTTCGAAATGTATTGTTAACATTACTAGTTATATAGTCATTTGCGTGAAGGGCGCTTGCCATAGCGCCATGGTTAGGGGAGGGGGAAGATTTGGTCATATTTGAAAAAAACTAGGTACAACTAAATTTTATATTTCGCTACTTGCAACTCTTTGGAGCTGCATTAAAAAAAATAGGATTGGCTAACCAATGAGAAGAAATTTAATTCAAAATCTAGTAGCGATAGTCTTTCACATGTCTCCCTATTCGCTACTTTTAATCCAGACCCCACAACTTTCATTATGTTTGGCAAGCTTGTTTTCGCCCTCTTCTTGTTCCGTATCCCCTATTGTAGCTTTATGATAAACTAAACCAGATTTACTAAATATCTGTATTTTTTTTTTTGCTTTAATTGATACGATAATTAACATTTTTTTATAATGCATTTTTCATTAGAATCACAATCAGTAAATCTATTATGAAAAAAGGTGATTCCTGTAAACACACGAATTAATATTAATGCCGAAAGTCCGTTAAATCCGAATGTAAGCCCATTATCACAGCCACGAGTATACAACCCAGAATATACCCCAGCTCAGAATATACCCCTGTCCAGAGTATACCCCCAACCTATAATATACACTATGCGAATTATACGAGGCTAGACTGTTTTATACTCGGGGTATATGTTACGCTAGACTAGTATATAACTTCAAGTATAAAATAGGCTCCGCTAGAATATACCCCCATCTAGCCCAGAAGAAACCCTAGCCTTGTCCCCTATAATAAGATGTATGTTATTGTATCCACAGATGATAGTCAGGGTCATGTAGCGTCACACGTCCACAAAGATTTCTTACATGCATGCTTACAACACTCAATTTTATTACGATTCATTCGTTTGCACATTAATCCGTCTAACGTCTGGATGCTTCTTGATTTTGCAGAAAATGATTGAAGAGCAGTCATTTTTTGTGATTGACCAATATGTACACTGGGGCCTTCACAACATTCTAGCTAGAAAAAGCAGTTGTTGATGCTAAAACTAAGTATAAACTTAGAAGGATATACTTTAGTTTAAGTTATTTTACAGACTTACATGTGAAATAGGTTCCCTCCAATCATACCCCTGGGGCATTCTGTATTAGGTTAAATTATACTCGGCTATATTCCGGGAAGAGGTTAATTTTAGAATGTTTCATTAATCCTTTTTTTAAAAAAAAGAGAAGCTGCCTCCATGTTAATGATAGATTTGAAACCAAATTATAGTTTCAAAACTATCATTAACATGGAGGCAGCTTCTCTTTTTTTTCATGAAAAAACAGCATAGATATCGCTCCTCTAGGTCCATTGATAATGTTTTAACTGTAATTACATACAGTGTAGCAGTAGCTTCATCACAAGAGCAATTGCCTTAGATATCTCAAAGGTTTTGACAAGGTGTGGTAGAGAGTGTTACTACACAAACTCCCCAACTATGACATCTCTAGAAGAGCCTACACAATTACCAAATCTTTTCTCTCTGATAGGTCCATAAAGTTTGTAGTTAATGGACAGACTTCTAAAGCCCTGAGATCAATGCAATCATCTACCAAGCCTCTCTCCGTGGTCCTGTCATCTTTCTGCTTTTTATTAAAATATTATTTTATCTACCTCGGAACATTCTGAGATAATTAGAAAATATCTATGCAGATGATACCACTGTTTATGGAAGCACTTCTAAAAGTCAAGCTGATCGGAGCCAGGCAGCTGATCTCTCCTCTGAACTAGCTCAAACAGCTCAATGGTACAAAAACTGGCTTGTAACTTTCAATATCTCGAAAACAATACATTTACCATTTCATCATCGATCAGAGCCTGATTTTTCTCCATTCACGATGAACGGTTGCTCTCTCAATGAATATCTATTGGGTCTCAATCCAGACCCTGTTAGCTCTAAATCAGACACAACCAATCAATCAATCAATCAATTTCAAGTGGAATCCATATATAATAGACCTTAAATTGGCCTTAAATTTAACCAAAAAATGAAGTTTTCGGAGTTGATGCTTGCAACTTTCTCTTCATTCGTTCAATCATTTCTGCAAAATTTCGTTTGAACAACTTATGTCTTTCATTTGTGAAATGTATGCCTACATATATGTAGATGATAAATAATTCATCACTGAAATGTGATAAATATATCACATGCTTGGATCAGCCAGCAAGAAGCGAGCTTTATCAAAAACCACTGGTGGATGTCATATCCGTCAAGAGGAAAAGTAATTAATATACATAGAAATACACGTTTCTGACGGTTTATATATAATAGAGATATACATAAATAGCTGTCGGTTCCCGAACATTAAAGGAAATTATAAAAGATTCAGTTGTATAATATTTGAAAAAAACCTTTTTCAAATAAAAGTTCAGAGTAATTCTCAGCCTTACTATAATTACATTTTTAAGTATTTACGCAATCACTTAAAATAATTCACACGATAATTTAAGAATGTGTCTCTAGTATGATTTCAGAGTAAAACATACAACAGAATCGACACCACGAATCAACCAACCGTTTAGAAATGGAATGGTTAGCCTTACAAATGTTTGTGAGTGGTTCATCAACAAATAAATATGAATGTCTTCACGAAGCAAATTCGAGACATTAGGCGATGTTTGAAGTGAACAATGACAGGAACAGAATCAGGACGAATTGCAAGAGATTCTAATGGCCAATTTGCAGCTGATTTGTCGAAAAATATCGTGGGAGTCTAGCTGTAACCATCTTAGCATTGGGATTCATTTGGCTGCAATTGGAATTTACAATTGAGTATTGAAAAAATACTGAAATGCTGTTTGAACGCGTGGACGTCTTTGGTTTCCTTGATGCCCATACACTTATAACAAAATACCAGACGATCACAGGCGATAAAAATGTTGGGTCTATAATAGTGTACAAATAGGACACGCAAATGAACTTGAAGAGACAAGAATTCCGCTGCCGTATCTCCATAAAATTTAAAGTTTCACTGTTCTTCATACAAATGTTGCATAATGTACAAAAACTTGTTTCACAACAGAAATAATTTTCTATGCACAGCCCATGAAAAACGGTTTCCATTGGTTTGGAAAACATCTGCTCTTCTCGATAGATTTGTTTCATACTACCAACTTTTCCGTTTGGAACAGTACTTTCTCAATCATTAGCAATTTCTAAATGACGGTAACCTCAAAATATCACTGCCAACATTCTACCTTTTCAAAAGCAATATCATTCTATCAAAAAAGTAAACACGGCAACTTTCATCTTGATACATTATATACGATTCATAACCGAGCATGTAACTGACAAATTTTAACTAATTCTTCCTAAAATTTCTGTTACATGTTTTGGCACAATATATATATATATATATATATATATATATATATATATATATATAACCTTTTAACATCAAGAATTTAAATAGAGAACTCTATTTAAATTCTTGATGTTAAAAGGTTATTCATCAAAGGAAGTATCGTAGTTTTTCTAACCCAAATACTTTCGATCTTTTCCGGGGTAAATTACAAAAACAAAGTTATTGTAACTGCGATAAGATCTGTATTCCGTTGCGATGGTGTTTCTTTTAAATTACATCTGAGGATGATCTTTGAGGAGATCGAATGTACTTTGGGTTAGAAACAATTACAGTGCCTATTATATATATATATATATATATATATATATATATATATATATATATATAAACTATTTATATTGTTCGGATTGTTGTCCTCATCTTTATTTTCATATACACGACTTTTCGACCATCTTCATATGATATACGTTGAAATCTTGAACCGGTCCCTTTATCCCTTTATTTCGTTCACCGGGGTAGATTCTAGTTCCACGTGCCATTTACTGGAACTCACAACTCTTTGGGTCAAGTCACTGGATTACTTCAACCAACTCTTTTATCCACTGGGCCATGAGACCCCGGGGTTACATGGCCCAATGAATAAGAACCCCAAGGATTTATTAAACTATCATAGATGATTCTAAGAGGACGAGAAAATCTAGCAGGATTTATTATTGCGGGGAGTACTCATAGCAACATGCACAGATGACAGTGTTGATGGCGGATTCAAAAGAGTACTGGATGTAATCGAGTGAAACACGAAGAAAGAATTAATCATTAATTATAGTAAGATAGACTACATGGTTGTAAGCAAAAAATACGGATCAAGTTGCGATTTACGTACCGGGGGCGTTAAAAAGCAAGCAGGTGCGGTAATTTAATTATTTAGGTCGTATGGGTAGTGTAAGCGAAAAATCTGATAGAGAATTTCGATGGCGCATGAGAATAGAGAAATATATTTTTAGAAATAACGAAAAGAGTAGAGAACTGCTATGTATTATCTAATATCTTATATGGTAGTAAATGCGAGACATTTTTAAGAAAGCTTGAAGCGATAAAAATGTAGTTCTACCGACAAATGTTGCGAACACTCTGGGCAGATCATTTAAGCAACGAGTAAATTTTAAGAAAAAAGAGTTACAAAGAAACTACTTATGAAAATTAGATGTGACATACGTGATAAACGCTTAGGCGATCATATATCTTTTGATACATGACTGACGGGGTAGAGTTTCTCCTGCAGTTAGTTGCCACTTCTTTCTGCGGTAGACCAGTTGTCATCCAAGGTTATAGAACCCGGTCTGTCCTGCTATTTACCTATAAATGGAGGGGGGATAAGAAAAGGATTCATACGTTTCACAAGGGTATTAGCACGTAAGTGAATGTAATGGATTCGAGTAGAATTCGAACTCGGCTCTCCGATTTCTCAATTCCATTACTCCACCGTGCCTCCTCAGGAACTTAAGGCACTTAATTAGGGAGCAAAGCTTGAAGAATTTAACACTCAGAGGAACACATTAAAAGCAAGAAATGCAGCAGAAAATAGGAAGTAAACTATTTGATGATTTTAAGTAAATAGATGGCAAAAGAAGACCTACAATATTAACGAGGTGAAGTAAAGAAGTAATCCTTATAGAGTAAAAGTAAATTATATAAGTAAAACACGGAAGGTTTAAAGAGCCATGATCGCCTACGTTCTAAAAGAATATGGCGGACAGAGAATGATTTCTCTTATTCCAACAGATTTTGTGTTCTTCATCGATATCAACACTACAAATTGTTATTTTCCTTTTCTAAACTTCTTGATGTTTTTAAAAATTCCAATTGGGATTTAAGTAGTGTTTTAAAAGAATGAGAAAAATCTCAACAAATGAATGAATATTTGAAGGCAACCAATTGTTTTTAACTGTGAGATCAACTCTTGCTTGTTATTCGCACGATTTAGACAGAGTGAAACTTGCACATACTCTTTGTAGGTATTCATGTAAATATTGCCAATACACATTGTGCATTCATGTAATGCATGCAAATATACATCGTGTATAAGTGATGCAAATACACATCGAAATATCTCTTAAGAGTATAGCGCGTCTTCATCCTCATATTTATCTTCATAGACATGCACCCGTATAGAGAAATAATAAAAGAAATATTTATCAAATCATGTATATATATATATATATATATATATATATATATATATATATATATATATATATATATATGATTTGATCAGTTGATATTAAATATCTCGACATCCTTACATATATACTTTACGCATTCTTGTATGCACACATACGTATACACAGAGCATAGATTCATATCTCGATGGATAATAGTTGAGAGAATAAATAATCGATATTAGTTTCAATGAGATTGATAGATATGAACAGACAAAGATAAATTTGAACAGACTGATATAAAAAGCAAACAGCTTGATATATATATATATATATATATATATATATATATATATATGGGTATGTTGGTGGAGAAATAAATGCATAAAGAGAGAGTGAGCGAGAGATGCCTAGACAGATGAATCCTGCAGAGAAATCTATCATTTTATTGATATATTAATCTATATTAAATTCATCTTCACCCTCTTCATCTGCCTTGCTTCCATTCCTACTCCAGCGTCCCATACACACTCATCAATCTCAACTAAGGAAAGAAAAAGAGAGTCAACCTGCATTTTTTCTCTCGTCCTTCGAATTACGGGGTTGTTTATCGCTGTGTGATTGACGCCTCGCCTGACGGGCGAAAAGCAGCGAGGCTCCATAAAGATGGCATCGCCATCAATCCATCACCATCACCCGACCAGCGTATAATGTCAGCCATGCTACAACCCCCACGTGATCATCACCGACCAATCAGAAAGGGTGTCAACAATATGAAGGCCCAGTAGGTTTTGGGTGAAGGGTTGATAAAAGAAAAAGAATAGAGAACAGCATCGGGCATAATAATGAATCATATTAGTATTTCCTGCAGATAGTCGCCATTATCCGTCTGTAGTATCAAGTTCCGCTGTGCGCAGCAGGATGCGCAGTTAGCCTAAAATTGGTCGCTGCAATTGAACAAACAGTGCCTAAAATGAGTGAATAAGTCATTTTTCTTCTTACACGGAAAAAGTGTGTACGATGTAAAGTTGTTCGTCATTTGTGAAGTTTATTGAATGATAAATATCTGAATAAATAATTAATTATAGCAGATTTTGCAAGTATATATGTGGCTGATTTGTGGAAGAAGTTTGCATGTTTTCTTTTTAAATTTAAGTTTGATAACAAATCGTAACAACCAGACAACGGGGAAAATAATTTTTGGCTGCTTTTGAGTCAGTTATTTGATTAAACATTATGTGATTTTACCGCATTAAATGGAAGCGCGATAAATTTTAGTTCAGATTTTTTCAAGAATTTATTAAATCCAACTTACGTTTTATATAGGCATTTTCCCCATTCGAGGTTTCCTCTAAAATAAAATCATCAGCGAAAAACTAGTTGCCTCAGTATAAAACGTTTATTTTCCGATGTTAAATAAATACATTTCAAAAAACAAGAAAATATAGGTACCACCAAAGAAAAACGATACCCAAGGTTTAAAATAAGTTTTTAAATATAAAAGATCTTTCTTGAAGCTTTTATTTTAGTTTTAATTTCAAGCTAATAAATTTAATATTTATAATAAGCAAAATGCTTTGCTGCATTTCAAATTGACTTTAAATTGATTGGAATAAGTTTTTCATTACCTGTAAAAACGTTAAAATCATCTATACTGACAAATATGTCAACACCACGCAATTGTTTTTTATTTATTTAATTTCATATATGCAATGTATTTTAACGCAATGCAAAGAACAATAGTTAACGCAATGGAGTAAGTATGGATAAAGCACTGTTGAAGGAGTTTTGAGAAATTTGTATATGACATTGTTTTAGGAAAATCTATGCCAAAGTGGAAAACGTTTTTTGTGTGAGGCGTTTCATCCTTTAGAACATCATCGGACTAAAGTGATGTTTATGTCGATGTGATTATACATGCGTATGAAGAAGAGAGAACGCTGCCATTTTACATTTAATTTTTTAAAATATGTATTTTACGGTATATAGTCTAACGAAATTCATTTAATTTCTTTTTTTTACGTCTTTATCACCTTTGTTTATTAAATATCCCACATTATGATAATAGCAGATGTCAAGAAAGGTGAAATATTGTAAGAACCTAGACGCAAATGTACTGTGGACGATGTAGTGATTAAAGCAATTTCTGTCAATTTTGTCTTAGTAACTTGCTTTCTCTTTTAATTGAAGTAACATTCTTTAAATCAAAATTATGGTCAGACCCAATACGGTGAGCAGCTAATGCAGTGACTGTTTTATTATCACAATGTGAGATATTTTTAACAAAAGGAATAAAAACAGAAATAAAAACAAACTACATGAATGCGGCTAGATTATCTACCCAAAACACATATTTAAAGAAAAATTTAAATTTTAAATTTCCGTCGCCTCTCCTTCATAAGCATGTGTAATTACATAAACGTAAACATCACATTAGTCCGATTAATTCCTAAAGAAAGAAATATATTTTCCACTTTGTCATAGATTTTCCTAAAATTGTTCTTGAAATATATATATATATATATATATATATATATATATATATATATATATATATACACACACACATACACACGCACACTCATATATATATATATATATATATATACACACACATACATATATCATTTTCCCATATGCTATTGTATATAAATAATTATTGATTTGGAACACTACAGGGAGAATAATCAACTATTCATTGGGACACACTGCAGCAGAAGCAGGTCGAATAATCAATTATTCATTTCGGACACACTTTAGCTGAAGCAGAGTGAATAAAAAATTATTCATTTGGGACACAGTGCAGCTGAAACAGCAAGAATCATCACTAATTCATTTTGAGACACACTACAGCTAAAGCAGGGAGATTCAACAATTATTCATTTTGGGACACACTACAGCTGAAGCAAAGAGAATAATCAGTTATTTATTTAGGTTTCTCTACATTTGAAGTAGGAGGAAGAATCAATTATTCATTTGGGTCAAGCTACAGCTGAAGCAGGAAGATTCATCAACTATTCATTTTGGGACACACTACAGCTGGAGCAGAAGGAAGAATGAATTATTCATATGGGACATTGCAATTGAAGCAGGGAGAATAATCAATTACTTATGTAGGACACTCTACATTTGAAGTAGGAGGAAGAATCAATTATTCATTTGGGACACACTACAGCTGAGGCATGGATATCCCCGGTTTTGCACTTGCGAAAGAACGAACCAGTGGTTTCAGAAATGTCCCCACAAAAATAAGAATATCCCAAATCAATCTTATAGGAAATCCTTGAACAACATCAATGACTATCAACAGGTTTGCCGAAGAGCGGAAATTCGTATTATTTATGCAAATCAGTGTATTTTATTTGTCAGTTTTTCTCGTCATTTGGCTGTGCTAGTAAACAAATTGGACATGTAGATTCTGTATGAATCAACAGAAAATCAGAAACTGTGCTCCTTTCAGTTATGTTCATACACTGCTAACACGTAAGAATGCGTCTTTACTTATAAGGAAAAATTAATTCGTCACTATAATCGTAAATGTATATTTTAAATGTTCTTTGAATTTTATTTTGTCAGAATCCGACAATGTCAGGCTTGCCATTGTTCGTAAAAAGATATTTATTAAGTGAGATTAACATCAATATTAGACTTAGTTTCTTATGCACCTTATTTTCATGGCATGGTAAAGCGGCCCTATTCATAATGATAACATGCACTCTTTGCCCATAGATATACATTTATACGGTGTGAAAACCTACTGTAGAGAGGAAGTATGGTTTCGGTCTCGTCCCTTGTGTCAATATTAGGTTAGCCCGAATGTAAATATAGACGTGTTGTTAGAAAATAGTTGGAATCAAGTATATTTGTTTTCTAAAAGTCATATGTATTTACATATACGGACGCTGCTTAAGGACAACTACAAATTTAAATACGTTCGTACCTCTGTCGTTATTTCTAAAGGAAATTTACTAAAATTACAATTTGTTACACATCGTTGGATGTAAGCCAATGATCAGTTTAGATTAAACAAGAAATTCGTTAAATTGTAATAATCTAACATCTTTTTTCAGAAGATTCTTTGTCAGAGATGTCACTATAAACTAAGTCAGTATTGCACAGTTTTATTTACCTGCCTAACGAAAGGTATTATCGAAATTTTTATAAGAGGAATTAACGCTATTGTTTAACTCAATTCTCTAACTTTTCAGACGCCTTCCCGACATACATTAATTGTGACAATGTGGGCAACTAGACCAGGTCCCCAGCGATTTATTTTGGGCGAATACGCGATTTACGCTGCAATGCAACATGTAAGCAGTATGTCTTTATTTTTTATATTGTCAATAATATTGACACTGTCTGGAGAGAACTAAAAATTGTTATGGAAGAGTAAAGGGATGTTTTAACGCTCATTTTAACAGAGACGACATTTTGTTATTTTAAAGCTGCGAATATGTCTCTGTGCGCATGCGTTTATATATGAGCGCGTACCAAGGGTTGAATGATAAATATCTGGCGTCTCTCCACGGCGACAACGATTCTACGCTTCACACTCTGTTTTACTAGTTTTGGTCGACGCCAATCGACGAAGACATCTGAGGCAATCTTTCGACGTTCGAGACTGATCGCTACATTTGCCAGTGGTTCATGAATATTTATGAATAAATTTTGGAAAATACTCGTCTCTCAAAGGATAATCAATAAGTGTATGAGAAACCATTTATCACTTTGGATAATAGGCGGGAATAATTTACGAAGATTAGGCCTCAAATCCTTGGCAGGATGTTGCAGATATTTCGCTGTTATAAATCATTACTTTTGTTGTAATAGCACTTTGGAAGGATAAAGAGGGAGAGAGGCAAATAAGAAAAGGTTACAGGCAAAGAAGAAGAAGGCGAAAAAAGAAAGGAGAGGAAATGTAATACAAAAAGAGTGAAAGAAAAAACATAAAATGAAAAGAAAGAAAAAGCAAAAACGAAAAGAATGTTATAAAATGTAATGAGGAAGGACAGACATTAGAGAAGTAAAAAAGTTCAAAAAGGAAGAGGAAGGAAGAAAGGGTAAAAAGCGAAGACAAATGAGGGAGAGAAAAGTTAAATAGAGATTTTTTTAAAAAAACGAAAAAAAAAAAAACAAAAGTGAAAATGAGAAAAAGGGAAAAAAAGGTTTGAATAAGCGGGAATAATAGGAAAAGAAAGAAAGAAAGAAAGAAAGAATGAATGAATAAATAGTCGAGGAGAAGAGAAAAGGAACAGGAATAAGACAAACGGAAGTTTAGAAAACAAAAAAGGCATTAAGAAAAAGAAAAAATAAATTGAAGATGAAAAAGTTGATAAAAAAGCAAAAAATAATTAATGTAGAAAGAAAGAATGGGCGAGAAATGATTTAACAAAAAGAGAAATTCAGAAACAAAGTAACAGAAAACAGATACACACACAAACACACATGAGGGATACTGACGCAAAAATCTTTGGGTTCGGCCAACTTCTCGAAATTTGTCGAAAAAATCCAATATCAATTTTTTTTTAAAATAACGTGTTGGTTCGATGAAGAATTTTTCAACACCTCATAATATGTTTGGTAAAATAAGATCAATCTTGACAAGATATTCTATTATTTTAGACGCATCTGTGTGCTTGTGTGTCTAGCTGTATGTGAGTGAGACAAATACGGCTGAAAAATGGAACTGACTTAATTTTTTTTAAGTGTTCGACATCAGTTCTATCACTGAAACTTTTAGTTACATCTATGTTTGTCACATATAAGGTTACCAAAACTTAAGATTTTAGGTACCTCCAAAGAAACACGACATTTGATTGAAAGTAGTTTTTGTATCGAAATCGCTAAAAATCACTGATTTCAGCCATCTGTCAATTCTCTTTATTAAAAATCTTTCAAAAATAAAATATACTTGCTTGAAATTTATTTGAGAAATATTAGCTTATTTAAAATTTAATTAATATGATTTGAACAAATATTACTTAGTTTTATTTTAAAATATGGTAGAAATACATTTTGAACACAATGGTAGGTGTTTATTTAAGGTGTTGACAAGTTGACAGGTTGACTAGTAACCGCAAGTTTTTGATTTTTTTTTTCTATGGTGGACATATGTGTAAAAATTACTTGAAGAATATAACGTGAGCGTTTTTTATATCATTTTTAACTATCCGGTAATCTTGAAAATGTAGGAAAATATTCTCCGTAATCTAATGTTTTATTGAATTTTAGGTAATTTGACATTAAATTCCCTAAAGTTATCGCTCTTATTTTCTGAAAATGTTCTGTATGGATGTCCGTATTTACAAAAATTTGCACATTTATACACAGACAAAAAATTTTTTTAATTATTTAAAAAAATATTATGGGTTGCTGAATTGTAGCAAGCTTTTCCATTTATGGAAACAATTCTCGTAAATGATCACCAAAAAATGTTCTTAAGAGAATAGTGTTTATAATATATCTTAATCCCAAGAGCAATTAAAAGCGTTTTTAATTAAATAATGTCTTAGTTTTATTCCATTTTTTATTTTACGATTCAGAGCAGATTTCCGGTAACTGGGGTAACTTACTAAATAAATTGGTGTCGTAAAATCTCCAAGGACTTCTGCATATAACTAATATAAAAAATATGCGATACACAAATAAATTTCTCAGAATTTCATAAATTTAAATAAGTGTGTGGAGGGGGTGTAACAAATATAAAAATTGTTTTTATTAAGATTTTCTTTAAAAAGACAGATTTAAAAAATAATGTAATTCATTTGTGAATAAGTCCTGAAAGTGTCATTTAAAATCCGATAATTATTTGATTCTGCAAAAATTTCCAAATCAATATATTTTCACCTTAAAAAAAGTCTCTCCTATACTAATCTTTTGTCCCTCCGCTGACGCAAGAAAAACAAGAATTTCAACCAAATTTTGGAACGTTCAAACATAAAATTTCGTTATCCAAAAATCACTTGGCCTTTCCTCTAAATAATAACATGAAGATTTTGTCGATAAAACTTTGTTTTTATTAAGTTTGGAGTATATTTTCATTATGGTATGCATATTTTAGCGAATCTGTGAAGGTACACTATATATATATAGATAGATAGATAGATAGTGTTAATTATATATATATATATATATATATATATATATATATATATTTATTAAGACATTTTTATGTTTATACATTCTTTTTATAGATACAAATATTTAAGTAAATGCTCTGTTTATAATAACAGTATTAATAACATTTACCGGCCTGAATGTCCGAGAAATTTTCATAGAAAATATTCGTCCTCCGATAGGAATCGAACCTGTATCTTATACGGAACCGTCATATAGCCTGACGTGCCTTTAACCGTTTGAGCCACAGAGCATCGTTCGATTAGCAAGATTGTAGTTTAAAAGCAGTAAAATCATAATGTGTGACGTCATTTGTTTACATTTGGAGACGCTTTGAGCAGATATGAATGTACGTGAGAGATTCATGGAAGACTGTAGTTTAAAAGCAGTAAAATCGACCTTGCTAACCGAACTGGGAAATGTCTGGTGAATGCGGCTAGTGGGGTAGGTACTTTCCATTTAAGCGTTTTCCAGTAGGTTTTCACCCGTTTCGCAACATGTGGCCTAGTGTTATCATGTTAAAAAATCACTTTGTCGTGTCTCTGCTCATATAGCAGCCGTTTTTCTTCAATTCTCGGCTCAAAAGCATCAATTGTAGTCGATTGAGATCTTCTGTGATGGTTTTGGTCGATTTGAGCAGCTCATAATAAATAACAACCAGATGATCCTGCCAAATACAGAGCAGAAGCTTTAAACCATGGATATTCAGCTTTGCCACCGATGTTGATGCATGACCAGGCTTAACCCACGATCTTCTACGTTTAAGGTTGTCGTAGTGTATCCACTTTTCACCGCTGGTCACGATACGATACAAAAAAAAAACTTACATTTTCTGCCGTTGAAGCAGCTGTTCACACGTAACAAGACGCCGTTCGACGTCTCTCTGCTTCAACTCGTACGGCACATAATGTCCTTGTTTTGAGTCATTCCTAATGCTTTCAAACGTTTCGAAACTTTTGTGTGATCAACTTCTAATGATTCTGCAAGTTCAGCTTGCGCCTGACATGAGTCTTCATGAAATAATGCCTCTAATTCTTCGTCTTCAAGCTTTTTCGGTGCGCCATATCGTTGTTTATCTTCAACATCAAAAACATTATTTTTGAAGCGTCTAAACCAATCTCTGCATATTGTTTCCGACAGAGCATGGTCGCCGAAAGTCTCAACAAGAATTCTGTGTGCTTCAGCTGCAGATTTCTCTTGAATAAATTAGTGCAGTAAAATTCCCCGCAAATACACTTTCTTTGGCACGAAATCCGACATGTTTAATGTTATGAAAAACAAAATTGTTTACACTTCGGGGAAATGGCATACACTGAATTTCAAGTTAGCTTATAGGACTTCATTAGAGTTACCATCTGAAGCTACACGCACGCAGTTTTGGGAATGCCATCTGTTGGAAAATAGCGATGTCCTAATATATATATATATATATATATATATATATATATATATATATATATATATATATTGGGTCGTAACAAAAGATCGTCGCGTTTTTTAAGTGAATCTCAAAGACAATATATAGATATTTAGCAAACAACTTACGAACAGTACATTCTCAGTTGTGTCACCATTCTATATAAACGGCACATGTCAGCGTTTTTTTCTTTCAGATGACAAAAACGCATCTCGTTTTCCTCCTTTTTCACTTTTAACGTAAAAAAAATTACAATCCACATACAAATCCACGTGTTCAAATGTCTTCTCTTAGTATATGTAGATATATCATTGAGTGATGTGTGAAATGAAATTACGTGTTTAATCGCCAACTACTGAAAAGAAATACGTCCTTTGGTTCCTGCTCAATATATATATATATATATATATATATATATATATATATATATATATCCGACTACTCCAAATGTTTGAGTAGACGCCCTTTTTTAACATTGAATTCAGTATACCGGTCTACGCATTCGAGAGACACTTTTAATAAAGAGAAGGTGTAGAATAAACCACCATCTGATCCGGCATACTATAGAACATTCGGCCACAGAGAGAGTTACAATGCTGTCTTACCATTCAAAGAATTTACTCTAGTTGACATCTTCTCGAAAACCATATTCCTATCCAAAAATCATACAAAGTAATTCTTCAGGAATCAATGGATTTTTTTTTTGTCCGAAATAAATTCTTACTATACCAAATATTATGTTGTTTATACCCATGTTTAAGTATATGCTCGTTTTTTAACTGTGTAAATTATATCTAGCGGCCTGAACATTTTATGTGCTGTCCGGTAGATGCGATGTCAATATATGATTTTTTTCTTTCTCCGTGGGTTCACTTCTCACAGTTAGAATGACCGGCTGTGAACCCCAGAAATTCATAAGTTTTACTTAATAATTGTCCCAAAGCAGAAGACTTGTAATGCTGACAATTCCAATATTCACGGGAAGCGTAATTTCTTTTCTATAAGTAAATAAATTGAGAGTTATCAACCTAATAAGAAAAGAAATGAAATCATATCTTCAGATTGTCTACGGGAAGAACGAATCTTTTATCCGACACAAGTTTTTCTTTTTTAATTATCCGCTCAAGAAAGAGTATTAATGGATGAAGTTTTTGTATGGACGTAAGAGGAGGAAGTAAGTGCAAATTATGAGGATATGTAGGCTGATAACGGTTGATCCTAGACTTGAGGTTAAGAGTGTAATGATTGGGAAAACATCATCTCAGGAGTCTGTTTTGCAAAATAACGATTCTCGAGAAAAATCTAGCTAAGTGGCACTTCCAATGGAATACGGAAGGAATGAGGATGATACAACCCTGTGTACGTACCATGGCATTGTCCTAGCTGTAAATGCCTGAACTTGTGGAACTAAAGAATGTAGAACGTCTGAACATTCGACGTGGAAATTGCAATAGAGTGGCAAAATGCTTACGGCATTTCGTCTATGGGAAAATGGGCAGTAGTGTTGAAAATAATCAATCGCCTATATACGCTTTTGACTCAGCTTTTGAAGGCTGTAAAGTGAGGATTGGATAGCTCCAACCTAGATATGGCAGCAATACTCCATTTTGGGGTCTAATCTGACTCTAATGAGATAAAGTATGTTGGGTACTTTCTGGCGTGGCACAAGAAAATAATCATTTTTACAGCATCTTTTGTGATAGATCGTATAGATGAGTTCCATTTGAGATCTGTGATGAAAATGAGTCTCAATAGACATTCAAAACAAAGAGATTATTACTGTATCTTGCTCGGTTTTATTATTATTGTTGTTCATCCCTTATTGTACCTTATAATTTATAAACTGAACTTTACTATAAGCATATATCTAGGATCTAGACAGTTCGAGAGAGTGTGTGTGTATGTGTGTGTGCGTGCCTTTTTCTTACACGAATCCTGTTTCTTCAAAATCTCCCAAAAGTGACCATCAAACCTTACGGCCGCTTTTATAGCTCACGGCTTAACATACAGTATAATTACAGGATAAGTCTCGTGTAACTCGTGAATAAAAATTGAGGTCTATTTCCACCCCCCTCTCTCTCTCTCTCTCTCTCTCTCTCTCTCTTTCTGTCTTTCTCTCTCAGTCACGCTCTCTTTTTCCAAAACCTCCACCCAGCGTTGGTCCTTTAATTCAGCAGTGGACATTGTATTGGCTAAACAAAAATCGATAATCAATCAATACACAATAAGTCGTCTCTCTGTCTGCACGCTATCATTATCTTTGACCATGTTCGTCCCTCCGCCGACAGTCCGCCTCCGACAGCGAAGCCCGGATCTATCGTCAATAAGATATAATCTATGTTATTGTGCCTACCCCTTGTCAATATATATCATCGTCGATCGGATCGAGAGAGCAATTAAAATGTATGTAACGAGTTTTCACACTTTTCTCTCTTTATTTTCTCTCTTTTATTCTTTTTGGCATTTTTTCTCACACTTTCTTTGACTCTCCTTTCGTTATGGTTTTCAATCTTTCGTAGACGAATTCTCCCTCCTACTCTCTCTTATATTCATTCTTTCTTTCACCATTTCGCCAGTCATTTCTTTCCTTCCATTATAACTTTTCATTTTTTACGTGATTTCTTTTTCTTTCTTTTTACTAAACACCTCTTTCTTTTTATTTTTTTTTTACGTCCTTTTCTTTCTTTTTTCATTCCTTGGTTAGTTTTTCAGATCATTTTTTTTCTTTTCTTTTCTTTGTGTTTTCATTCATTTATTTTTCATTTTTCTTTCTCTTCATTTTGTCTTTGTCTCACACTTTTTATTTTCCTTTCACATTCTTTCTTCGTTTTTTTCTTTAAGGTGTTTTATTACTGTGTAAATTTTGCCCCATGATTTACTTTTAATATTAAATATTATGCATGCTCACATTCACACGCACACATGCACAAGTACATACACACACATATACATATATTTTTTAAGATGTGTATATATACATTCATATATTATAATGTATAAAGGTGATATATTATTTTAAAAAATCTTTCATATCTTGTTAAAGATACCTATCATATATAATTTATGCATTTATTCATGTATGATGCTTGATTTTTTGTCATGGGCGCACACACACGCACACACACATATACCATTTTAAAATCAGATATGTAATAAGACACCATTCTTTAGTTTCTTATACATATACTTGGCATATAATATAAATATACTTATGGGTATATTCTCGAAGCATATAAAAGCATGTAGATATCTATTTGCAAATATATTTTTGATATATAATGTGTCTGTACACACGTACTCTTTATATATATACATATATGTATGTATATGAATGTATAAACATGCACACACACATACACACATATATAATGATATTGCATATATTTTATTATATTTAAAGGGAGAGAGTCTTCAGTATTGGGGGAAGAATGCATATAAATGCAACACTGCATCGTGACACGTAGTTTCACGCCTTAAGCGCCCATCAGTTTAATCTCTATATTCATCCTGCTTGCATAGATAAATAGATAAACAGTGTATACATAAGAATCAATATTGCATGTCGACTGTCAGAAGTCTGAAGATCACATTAAAACATGAACCAGTCACGATGCAGTATTGATTACCATGTCTAGACTGTTTATATCTATAAACACTCTATCTCCGATAGTGAGCACTCTTCCTCTGTAAATATAGGAAATTTTAATTATATATATACATATATATTCTTTTTCTTCATGTACCGTGTCCTCTTAGGATGTAGGCGATCATGGCTCTCCACAAATTCCTGTTCTTTGTAGCTCTTAAATTTTCTTTTTGTTATTTCTCCCAAACTCTGTTACGCTATCCAGTTACTCAAACACACTAAATAAGTTTCCTCTTTTCCTCTGTCTCCCTTACTTTCAAAATCTGTCCAGTGAGCATCAGATTTTCCAAGCCTTCTCTCCTCATTATGTGCCCTAGAAATTTCAACTCTCTCTTCCTGATGTTAGATATAAGTTTCCTTTTTGTTTCCATTTTCTCTAGAACTTCGTTGCTCACATGTTCAGTCTATGGTGTCCTCGGAATCCTTGTGTAGAACCACATTTCTTCTGCTTCAAGTTTTTCTTTATCTTGGAAGAGATTTCCAGCATTCTCTGCGTTATAGAACATATATCACGTAACAGTTCAATACACTTTTCTTTGTTTCTAACGAAGTTTTTCTATTTCTAAATACTTTGCTTAGATTTTGGAAGGCATCTTTAGCGATCCTAATGCCCATTCGGTGTCGCACTTTCTGTCTACTGTTAAAACACTTCCGAGATATTTAAATTGTTTCGAGGACGACTACGGGGCAACTTCAGAAGCAAACTTATACCCTGGTCAAGTGGTCCTCGTTCATGGGAACATTTAATGAGTTTTTGATATTGCTGTTTGGCTAGCTATTTTCCCTTTTGACGATAAACTCCGGACTCATAAGAGAATGATACTGTCCCACCCCGTCTTAACTACATGTCGATTTCAAAGTTTTCCAAACTGGGGAGGGGGTCACAATCTCTCAAGGAAAACAAGGCGGGAAGCGCAGCACGTTTTTTAAATCACCAAAATTTATCCAATTTAAATGAAAATTTCAATACATATTCATTAATTATTTACTTTTATAATGAATAGTTTTTTATTTTTAAAAAAATCTGAGAAAATGTTATTCTTTTTGTAATAACCACCAATATTTTCATTACTAAATTTTACTCGAAAAAAAATGTTTAAGTCGCAAATTTTTATATTTCCATAAAGATTAATTGCCGACGTATCTCCGCTGAAGAAAAAGTTTTACAAAGATTCCAACACAACACATGAAAAAACACCACCGTCAAACTGAATTTTCTTAAACCCCCCCCCAAAAAAAACGATGCGAATGCATGACAGGACTTGATGTATTTACTGCTTTATCGATCGTTTGTCTGAAAAATTAGGGTCAGTTAGGGTTTTTAGAGTTTGCTGTAGGCTAAGGGTAGAATTTTTCCGTAAACTTTTGACAAATAAGATAATCCGCAATTTACATTTACATTGATATATGGTTTAGCGTTTCTTACTAGCGTCTCTTTCACCTGGTTCTGTCATGCATTTGCATCAAAAAACTCAAAAAATCTTTCCTCCAATACGATTCATAGCTAAATAAATGCATAAATTGATTTAAAAGAACTGTTCACAAAGAAAATTACCTTTTGTAAAAAATAAGTCCTACTGAAATTAACACTTCTGCCCCACCTCCCCAGTAAGCATAGGGCCTCCACCCGGTTGAGAGGTTCGGGGTAGCAAGCACCGACCCTGATGATTATTATAGTTGATGATTGACAATCTAAATTTAAAAAAGTAAAAAGTACAAGAAGCAAAAAAAAAAACGTTGCTGAAATTAGCCCTTTTCGGGACTCCAACCTCGTCGGGTGTTCCTGTGTGGTACACACCGCACCAGACATGAAGAATTTTTAAAAATGGCGGATGGCCATAAAACAATGCTGAAAAAAAAATGGCAGAGGCCATAACGGGACAAAAAACAAAAACAAAAACAAAAACCCACTCTCCGGTCAGGGGTAAGACGCGCCGGCCATGGTATTTATTGACATTTGAATATATGTTTTGGACGCTAGAATTCTTGTTAAGTGAGAATTTTGTTTGAATTTTGAAAAGCTATAAATCTACAAAATTTTCGTGTTATATGTATTTATCTGTTATATTCAAATTGGATTAGTATAAACCAGTTAGTAGAGTAAACATCTAAATTCAAACATCATAATTTAAAAAATCATCTTTCGGTCTACAAATATTTCGTCTTAAGTGTTTGCCTATATATATGGGAAAACTGCGCCCTGAAGATGACAATTTGAAATTGTCGTAAGTACTTAGCATGCGTCTTCCACCTGGCAACAACTCGAATATAAGAATTTTATTATTCAAGTAATTGTTAGTAAGTTAATGTCTCATTAAGTTCTGCTAGCGAAGTGATTTGGCCATTAATCACATTATCATTGCTATTTAATTCTTTGTATAAATTGTTTCTTTATGATATAAAATATAAGCTGCGCACTCTAATATATATATATATACACTCTTCAAATGTTATTTAAGTGGATACCCGTATTTGAGTAGACGCTCCGTTTTTTTTAAAACAGTATTATTTCGTATATCGGCCTGCACATTTGAGAAAACTTTTTAAATAAACTTATTAATCTTCAGACATTTTCTTTAATCAATTTTCTCGAATGTGCAGGCCAGTAGAAGAAATAAATACTGTTTAAAATTTAAAAGAAAAAACGGAACGTCTATTCAAATATGAGTATCCACGTAAAATAACTTTTTTTACACACACACACACACATATATATATATATATATATATATATATATATATATATATATATATATAGAGAGAGAGAGAGAGAGAGAGAGAAACATAGGATATAGGGATCAACACGGCATAATTTGATCTTCGTTTATAACTAATTTTAATATTATTTTGAGGGACAATTTTTCCCCCTAGAATCACGAGGATTCTCCATGCACTTTGTCAACAGTGTTCACGTTTCTGAAATCAAATCTAACGCAAAAAAAAATGCCATTTTTAGTTTAGTCATTTTTTTTTTTAACATACTACAAATGACCTGCATGGTCAATATCGTCAGGATGCCACCATGACAATTTCAATAAACAAAGAAACGTATCTCACTATAATGAATTTTGTCTTCAATATCCCTTTCCTTACACATGTTTTTCTCTTCATTCTTCTTCTATTTTCTTCTTTTTAACCCTGGCTTTTAACATATAGACACTTGAAGCAACAAAAATTATCGGGAGAATTAAAAAAAATGGCTGGAAAATTGTTGTAAGCAAATTTGAATTCTAATTCCATAAAAACATTGGCACGTTACCAATGGTTAATTAATATCAGAATACTACATATTCTGATTTTTATTCATAACATCACTTACCAGATAAATAAAAGTGGTTCATACATCATGTTTAAACAAATTAATAAGTTCAACGTGGGTAGACATATTAAATAATGTTATATCTCTATGCACTTCATGACGCTTTACAAAATATATACGCTTAAGGCACGCGCGCGCACGTGTATACACAAAATAGACCGGAATAATTTTCTACTGTCTCTTTACATTCTATAACCTTCATTAGTTGATGATCAATTCAGTGATTTTGTTAAGTTTTCTATTGTTTTGACTTTAATATTGCGGCAATTTTTATTGCTTCCGAAAGAGTTTTGCTTGAATATTGTTTTTCTTCTAATGATGGACATATTTTCTATTGGATTAAAAACCAGAGAGGCAAGAAGAACGACTCCATTAATTTGCATGAATAAACTTTTTAGTTTAAATCTTCTTAGTTGTGGCCTACACCACTCAAAGAATGGCGTGTCTAAAAACTTACAATTATTCTTTGCAATTATCTTGATACATCAATGACTTTAAAGTGCCTTACCATTTTACTAACACAAAATATAATTCCTCACCCTGTTGTCTTCATATTGGTTTACTATGTCATATTGATTGATTCATGTTCTTAAATACTTTCGTCGGATGTAGATTTTCATACAGATGTCATTCACATTCAGTACTACCATCTGAATCCAACCTTTACCTTAGCTTTATGGTTATAAATCAAATGAATTTGTTTGATAAATGTTAAAAAGGTCAATTCTTCATCATAGATTAGGACTACAAAATCACAAAGAACTTTACCAGATAAGAAAAACTGAATGATTTGAAGACTCCCAACAGCAGCAAGAAAAATGGGTAGCATATGTAACTCGAAGAGAAAATGACGATACGATGAAGCTGTTAACTTTCCACACTACTCCAAATAAAAAGTTTGGAAAGAAAAATCCATTAACATTAGAAAGAGCTATAACACAGAGTGGACTTCAGTAGTCGAATCTCCTGAAAAACTTTTAGATTCATAAAGAGGTCATAAATTTTAACCGGCATTAACTGTTTAGTCAATAATTGTTAAATATAGAAACATTTACTTTTGATACCTTACCATTTTCATAACCTAAGAGAACATCACGATATATGATGAACCTCTGCCGTCAATGTATGAGGATCCAACAACCTCATTCAGTTTTTATATTCGTGTTGTATGTGACACTTCAGTCCAGCTAGTGACCTGGATACAAGTCCACATATTATGCAACAGCGACGATCTCGGCATATAGCAACAAGAATATTTGCTGACGCTTTTTTGTCATTGTCTTTCGTTTCTTAGCCGGTCAGTCTGACTGATTTCAAAATTTCTCATACCACACTGGCACAAATATCTTCTTTTTTTATACGTATTGCCACTGCCGTCTAACACTCCTTTGTCCACTATCAAGTAGGCTATACACAAGGATATATATATATATATATATATATATATATATATATATATATATATATATATATATATATATATATATATATAACAACCGCTTAATACATATATGTTTAAAATTGCAATATGTGTGAGATGAATTATGTACGGATACAATTTTGTAAGTTTCCATATCTATCGTTTGTGCGTATATTTGTGCGTGTATTTTCCTCTTTCATTGATATATATATATATATATATATATATATATATATATATATATATATATATATATTCGTATATATATATATATATATATATATATATATATATATATATATATTACTTCGTATCGCGGCCTAATTACGCATTCCGCTTGTACCCAGATTCTCACATGTATGTACACGCAAAGAAATATGTGCACTTCACATTATTTTCCATACTTTAAATACACGCATATATAAGTATTATGTATGTATTAAGCATGTATATTCTAACATACACATATATATTTAATTTATTTGTATTACTTACACACACACACACACACACATATATATATATGTATGTATGTATGTATGTATATATATGTGTGTGTGTGTATGTGTGCTGACTTATATATATTTCTGTTTATTTATTATACATTTGTGCGTACGTGCCATCGAAAATGTAGGTGTGAACATGTGTGCATTAGTGGGCAATTTCTCCAATAATGTCTTGTTTTATGACAAACTTTCTGCAACTCCGCGCCTTTATTATCAGGCGTGTTGTGTGCAGAAGAGACAAATGGAGCGTGATTTTCGGAGTCATCGGACCCGAGTTGGGGAAGGTCAGCACATCAAAGCCAAGACCACTATCGACGCATGATTAAATATTAAAAGCCCCAAGGCCGAATAATCGGGAATGGGGATAAATACATTGAAGACAATCATATCGATCAGAATGCGAGTTATTCATCATATCAGAATGGAATGGTTGTAAAGAGTATTAATGGCGAGGATTTTATTTGTTTGTTTATTTTACCACATTTAATTTGTGTTCACTTGTGCAAATCTAAGGGAAAAGGCGCACACGCATTTAATAAAGTTGGCTGAGTCTGGCACAAGGTTATAAATGTGGAGAACCTAGTGAGGTTATTATTAATGGTTAGAGGGACGAATCTAAAAATTATTAGTCCATGATAAGATATTTATACAGTTTAGCGTAACGCAACATAAATGGGGATAACATTTTTTAATGTATGTCTCTTTATCTGCCGCTTGATGTTTTTGCGATGTGATCTTTTTTATCCACCAATTTCTTTATTAATCGATCTTTTTATTTCGACATGTTTCTCTCTATTTATCTGCCTATAATGGAGCCTGATTTGTGCTTTATAATGATTTCGTCGCTAGCATTAGTGACACGTGTTTAAATACTGATAATAAACAGTTATGGCAAAACGTGTTTCGTCAGATGCCACAACACCCACGACCATGACCTAGCTAAATATTTGGTGCCCTTGACAGCAAAACTTCTTTATTCTGTGAGATACCGATTGCTTTGGCGTTTCAAAACAAAGTCGTCAGAGAATATTTTAACAATGGACCCATAATTGCATATTTCCAGCATCCTGGACTTCATGGACTCGACGTAGAAGGCCTTGGTATGCTGGTGCATGATTTTTAACCCGGTCATCATACAAGGCATTTCTAGGGATCTTAGGGGCTTTTTATCTCCTCAGCTATCTCATGCATAGATATTCTTGGACCTGAAGAGCGTTAATGAAATCTCACTTCCGCTTCTTGTTCCAGCCTCTGGATGCCGTTCTTCATTTAGTACATTCATAAAATTCCTGAAAAATACGCGCACATTAATAGTTGACAAAATAATTTTTATTTTACATTTTCTTTCACAAGCAGTGCAGTGGTTGGTCGGATAATTTAGTCTATTTTTTTACTGCAAGATTTGTTTCTTCACTCAGTATTTCTCTGGCCATATGCATTTCAATCTGTTTATATCGATCTATCCACGAGATGACGATGAAAATTATCAGCTCCATTATATATATATATATATATATATATATATATATATATATATATATAATTCTAATATTTCATCATTTGGATAGTTACGAGAAAGGAATGAAAACTTTTCGTTCCAACCCACTTTCCAAAATCTGATTTTTTGAAAAATTTTCAGTATCACCCTCGTATAGATAGATAGATAGATAGATAGATAGATAGATAGATAGATATGCTTGAATTCATGTAGATCACTGTATTTATAACTCACTCCCTCTCTCTTTCTTTCTTTTTATCTATTTATTCCATATTTTTTTTAGCTCTCTTACATCATTTCTATTTCTGTATTTCATCATCTAATTAATAAAGTTCAACAAAGTGATATGCGTGTTTTTCTTTCAATGTTGTGTTGATTTCTCGTCATCATTATCGCATGTTGCTTAAAGTGATATAATCCATCAAATATCTAATCACCGGTTCAATCAATCGATCAGTAAATCAATCAATTAGTAAATTTGTTGGAGAATGTGTCATGTTCATAATTCAATGTTCAGTGATTTTTCTTTATTTCGACACGAATTCAGTAAATGTCCGTTCCTGCCAACCTTACAGAGAAATCATTTCATCCAATGAATAGAAGGATAATACAAAAATTGGGTTTCAATAAAATCTTCCTGATTTAGAATGTTTCTTTGTCTTCATTTTGAAATTGTTTCCACAGTTGTGTTCATTAAAAGAAATCAAATATTTTATTTAATTCATAATGATATAATAACTAATAACTAATATATATATATATATATATATATATATATATATATATATATATATATATATATATATATATATATATATATATATATATATATATATATATATATATATATATATATATATATATATATATATATATATATATATATATATATATATATATATATATATATATATATATATATATATATATATATATATATATATATATAACCTTGTAAAATGTTTTGTCCAAAGCTGACTGAACAGTTTTATTTTATCTCGTTATACCACTTCCTATGGCTAGTGATCGTTTTTGTTCACATTTCTGTAGACTTTGATGTTTCTTTCCAAGCTTTATAATCACAAAATGGCAGTTGTAATAGTTATTTTCCGTTATCAAAGTATTTTTCTTTATGTATGCAGCGCCTAATTTGTCTATATTCAAAACAGTGAATATTAAATATCACTAAAGATATATACATGAAGTTTTAATGAATTATCTAAATGAGGTGGCCACCAAGTTACAGTTTGCAAGTGGGTGGAGTAATCAACAACCGACGCGCCACAAGATTTTTTCTTTGTAATTATTTTATGGCTTTTTCGTTATGAGTCATCATCTTTTGCTAATTAATTCATTCATACATTTATAAAAGCGACTTTGCGAGAAAAATGTGTAAAATATACAATGTGGGCCGCTTAATAAATATTTCGGAGCTTTCAAGCTCGAGGTATACGTTTCTTTCCTAATTTCTAATCTGATGTTTAGTTATGCGGCCAGTTCCTTCCGGTTAAACTAAGCTAAGAAACTAAAGGGAAGAAAGTTTTGTTAATTGTGTAGCCAAAAAATGCTTCTTTGATCATCATAATCATCTCTTTTGTTTAACAATTTTTTTCAGATTTCGATGCAAAGAAGCACTCAATATCAATTTTAACCTCGTCATAGTATATGAACTGTTTTCCATCTAAAAATGTTTTTAAAATCTGAAAAGTTGATATCATAGTCAAAAGAGTAAGGAGGATGAAGAAAAACTTCGATATTTAGTGCCATAATATTTTTTATGTGGTCTTACATTATCGTATAAATGCAACACACCTTTACAATTAACAAGTTATAGGAGACCTTTCTACACATTTTTTTTGTTTTTGTGTAATGCTTCCAGGAGACGAAAATATTTTTCTGCATTGTTTTATTTAGCATTTCATAATAGACGATACCTTTCATATAACATCAAACACAAAGCTTTTTTCGTTTGTAGTCCTGCTTTGAAGATAAATTCTTCTTTTTCAGTGAGAGACAGCTATTGTTGTTTTTAACCAAGTTTAGATACTGTTCCGATTTCACGAAGATATTTTATGATCGAAGTATGAATTCTATTGAACTGTTTTGCTGCTAATTCTCATGCGTTTTACTTATGATTTTCCTCAACTACGGCTTTTGCTGAAGTTCAATATAGACAGAATATGTACATCTACGTTGACGTGAATCATTGAGAGAAAATTTTCTCGATCAAAATTAACCAAACCATTATTGGCATGTTTGGATAGTTAAAATTTAATTCCCATAAACCAAAAGAATTTCTCCCGATACTTCTGTTGCTAGAGAGAACCCCCTTTTTGAATTCATACAGAATACAGTCTGTGATATGGACCTGATCTAAACTCATTTTAAAAATGTAAAATCGATTCAAAATTTACCCACTATAATATTAATACGTAAAGAAAGTATCAAATTAATAGTTAACATAATGTAAATTTGAGAAAAGGTTCTCTCAAATTGATCATGTCAAAATGCGATAGGACTTTCCAAACTAATACAAATAGGCGTGGAAGGGCAATCAACACATGCGCGTGGGCCTTTTTCCGGTACGGCATACCTAGAGAAAGGATTTGGTAAATGACATTGAAGACCAAAATTAAATGTCTGGATGCAGTTGTCATGAAGGAGTTTACGGACCTTTCATCATTGATGGATGTTTTTATAGACGAAAACTACTTGAACATAGATCATTGACCCCCACCTCAAACACGCAAACTTGCTAGAATCAAACAAGAATCTTTCAACATGACAGTCTACCTTCACATGACTCACATGTCGACAGAGATGACTTAGGGGAATGAGGTCACTGATTTGGACAGTAAGATCCCCAAATATTACATCACTAAATTCTTTGGTGGTGGTTACAGTGTGAATTTTCAACTGAAAGCCGAAAACACATCAGGATTTAAAGAATTTCATTGATAAAGATAACACCTGAAATGTATCAAAATGCTATTTGAAGTTTCTATGAAAGATTTTAAATATGCATTGACAATGGTGGCCAATCTGTTAAGAAATATTCATTTTATTTATTTCTTGATTCGATGGTAAAACATTTTCGTTTGTACCTGATTTTGCTTTCCTTTGCCTCTACATTAGGCTTCAAAGTTGATAGCTACTTTATCCATACTCAGTATATAAATGGGTATATATAAAGTACTAAACAATCAAAGATTGCTGGCTAATAAAGCATGAATAACGGTGGCTACTTAATGTGACATGGAGGCTATGAAGTGTTGGAGTCGTTACATGAATCCAGGTATCCAGGTAAATTCCATGGTTGCTAATAACTGAGTTGTGTTTGCTGTGTATTGTGGCAGAGACTTTAGTATGGTTTGCAACATGACACATAAATGCTCATTGGAGTTTAAACCTGATGAGTACAAGAGCCAAATAATATGTGGAAGCCAGTTCCGTGTCAACCGCATACAACGCGGAATGGTTTGTGTTATCTCGCTATGTATGGAATATTTCAAGAGAGACTCCAGTTTCGCACCCCAAACTTTGATATGGCCACCACCAATCTGCACAACACCACGCTGAAAAGCTGGACCCATACTCACATCTGGTATCCTCCAAACACGAACACCATCAAACGTGGAACATCATATCATTCAACGCGTAAACCACTTTTAACATGTTGAATCAATCACGGTACTTTTCCATAAACTACATAAATCTTTTCTTTTTTTTTTGCACCATTTCTACTTTTCTTTAAATGGAAAAAGCGCAACATGCTGTAAGCGATACCTATTTTTTTCCATTTTAATCAATGAACAAAAATACGTTCATTTTGACAATTTCAAAATGCTATCAAAATACGATCTTTTGAATACAATAAAACTAAATGCTTCTTATGCAACTTAACGTAAAAACAACGAACATTTTTCCGTTACTCAATATTATTATTATTGTTGTCTTATTATTCTTATTATAATTATTTCGGTTTTGTTATCATTATTATTATCATTATTATTATTATTGCTCAAAGTTATTATTATCTTTATATTGTTATCATTACTTTGTTATTACTATTTACTGTAGTTTCTATACTATTATTATTATTATTATTATTTCACGTCGACTCAAAACATAATAACAATAACGTAAATATCAATAAAAGTTTTTTTTTCCACGAACTTGGTCTAGTTCTATTACAATTGTTGCAGCTTGACTTTATTAGATACAGACGCATTCTGCCCGATTTGAGAACTGCAATAAAATTAAAGACGCTGGGTTGAGCTTCGCAATAAAAATATAAAATCAACCATTTTTATTCATTCTTCATTTTTCTTTCAACCTTTTTTTTTACTAATTCGATTACGCTTTTCATTTTTTTTTATTCGTTTGTTTCTTTTTGCCTTCTCAAACTCTTTCATCCATTTATTCCTGCGTTTATTTCTTTTCACTCCCTCCTTTTCTTTATTGTTCACTTAGTTTTTTTCTTATCCCAATTTACGCTTTTCTAGTTCATTTCATATTTCATTCTTTCCTTTTAACTTTTTTCATCTATCTTCCTAGAAAGTTCTCTTTAATCCATCTTATTTCTTTGCTTTTTTACGTTCACGAATTGCGCTTTCTATTTCTCTCTTCCTTTTTATCTCCACTTCATTCTTTCTTTCTTTTTAAATTTTGTTGACTTTTTCTTGCATTTCAATTTCTTTTAATCTGATTTTTTTCGGTTCTTTTTTAACCGTTTTCAGTTTTAACCTTTCTTTCTAACAAAGAAACTTGCCTTTTTATTTCATCATTTTTCTTTTTTGTTTCTCTTTAAATGCCTTCTTTTATTTTCTTTCGCTGTACTTCTTTTTTCATAATTCAAGATCTTAATTCATGTTTTTGTTGTCTTCTTCCTTCATTTCTTCTTCAGTTTTCTTCTCTCTTTCATTCCATTATTATTTCTTATTTTCTTATTTTCTTCCCCCTCTCATTTTTCTTTTTATCTCTTTCTCTCTTCTGACTTCGTCTGATCCCCACTCAGAAAGATTTACATCCTTCTGATCATTCCTTTCATCTGTTCTTTTTCCCCCACTCCTTTCTCTTTACTTCCCTTCATCTTCCACTTTTCCTACTCGACTCTAATTTCTAATTCTCATCACTCGCTCCATTCATGACATAACATGATTGACGACCCAAATACTTATGGAGATATGTATACGATGTATTGTTGGTTTCACTTTTATCAACTTGGGGGCGCCTTACATCCTATTTCCTTCTCTTTTTTAACCGTTATGGTGCTTATTCTCCAGTAGACTTCATGTCACCGCCAATCTCCACTCTACTAACACCGCACGCGTCCATTCTTTGTCTTCTTTTCACTTTTCTTTATGCTTTCTTGGTTTGTATTTTGGAAAAAGGAATCTACGTGAATAGACTCCAGTCTAAAGGGAGAGCATGTTTTTTTCTCGCCAGATTACGAAAGCGTTCAGCCATGTTGCCAAATCGTTGGCAGAAAATACGGACGTCGCACATGTCTTTGGTTACAGAGGTCTCCTTACGCAGTTGATTGTATCTATGCGTACGCATATGCGCGTCTACGTGGGTGTGCATGCATGCTCATTTGTAGAGAGATGTGGGCGTGTAAAGGAGTAATAACCGGTTCTTGGCCATAATGTATATCCTTTCTATAAGTAGCTGAGAACGTCGCTAAAGTGATTAGTATTCTTATTATTTACTAAGCTCTGCTTAGTTTGGCACAAGACCACAAATATGAAGCCCCCAATGTGGATCAAGCTCACTACACAGCCAAATTAGTTTCCTAATCATTACACCGAGGCATCCAAATTTTGGTCAAGATTTTATTTTACTTATACAAATTTGCATTATAGAACTTGACGAGTAAAAGAAATGGAGGAGAGAGAGAGAATGACTGAATAAGGATTAAATAAGGAACAAGTGGAATATCTTTATTTCATGTTTTTCTTTATTTAGCCTCATCTGAAATGTTGGGAATTGAAGGTTTTGCTTTCATTAGTTGTGTATATTGGCGTTAATGTTTTTGTCTATTCATTTTTTAAAATTCTATGTTGTGTTTTCATGCCTTATATGGAGCTCACGTATATAACTCATGATGTATCTGCCTATGTTTCGTTCGCTTAGTTTAAGTGTGTATTAAAATTGGTTATAATTGGATTGATTGATTTGTTTTTTTACAGCTTATCAACCCTTTGCAGATTATTTAAAGCCATAAAATATTTTCAAATTGTAAGAATAAGTCCTGCTAATTAACACATGCTTGTGGGTGGTGAGAGAAGAGATGAATTCTTACAAGGGTATTTGCGCGTAAGTGAATATAATAAATCTGACTGGAATTTGAACTCAGCTCTGATTTCCAATTCCGAGCCGTTATACATTACACCATCCGCACATCCAAGCTTACAGCATTTGGTATTCCCAAGCGCTTACCTATATAGATACTTACCAGGCTCGACGTTGTTTAACATCAGTGATCGTGCGAGAACCGTTGTTTCAACGCTATATAGCTGTAAGTGACGAAGGTTGGAAATGAAATGTATAAACTAGGTTATAACATCTGCAGATATATGGATCTTGCATTCTTTGAGTGAATATTGGTGATATAAAGAGCAATCATTCAAATGATGTTAATGTGACAAAACACTAATAACAAATGATTGAGTGTGCAGCTATTGCGACCTTATTCCAGACTAGACTAAGCCGAGTTATCATACATGTTAAAATGGGTATGACCAGGCATCTAGGGTAGATTTTGTTTAAATAAGTTTTATTTAGTATGATAAGATTGTTTTTTTTTTGTTTTTTTTTTATTTCCTGCATTTTAAATGTTCTATCCGATGGTTTTTGATCACGTCGAGTCACAGACGCGTGTCTTCTGATGTGTTGTGAATATATATGTACGTATAGATCTTGCATATATATATATGCAAGATATATTCATCTTTCTCACGTTTATGTAACAATCAAATAATTTTCACATCGGTGTAAACGAATATGTAAATCAGCATGGGTCTTAAAGATGATAAACGGATTTATTTTATACAACAAATGTTTGCTGTTTAACATAAACTTTCATGGCAATTCACGTAAAGTAACGTTCTCTAAAGTAATGAGTCTGGAAAGCAACTAGTCGTAGGGAGGTGAATACGAATATATATATATATATATATATATATATGAGATAATGAAATATATTGGGGAAATTGTATGACAAAGTTCTGTTACATATGCGCACGAAGGAGGGGTGCTAGGGATTTTATAATTATTTTATCTAGCTGAATTCATTTACAGCCTTTTTCTTTTTTCTTTACAGCACTTTTGTTGGTAAGTATCACACACTGTGATATTAGAAGATCTGCCAGGGATGGTGAAATGTAAGAGCCAGGCGCAAAAACTTTTTCCACGTTGTCATACAATTTTGCCATATATATATATATATATATATATATATATATATATGTGTGTGTGTGTGTGTGTGTGTGTGTGTGTGTGTGTGTGTGTGTGTACAGGTAAAAAAAATCCGTGGGTAAGTAATCCAAGTAGATCCTATTAATATAAAATATTAAAACTGATCCACAAAAGAGAGCTCAATATAATTTTTTATTATAGACCATATAAGTGAATTACAATCAATGAAACCCAAACAAATTAACCCATACAGATGGCCATTTCGTCTTCGGGAAAAATATTTTCCTGGACTTGTGAATGTAAATATATTTGTTAACAAATGTATTTACATTGACAAGTCCAGGGAAATCTTTTCCCGAGGACGAAATGGTCATCTGTATGGGTTAATTTGTTAGGGTTTCACTGATTGTAATTATATATATATATATATATGTGTGTGTGTGTGTGTGTGTGTGTGTGTGCAGATATGTTGTAAATAAGAAAGAACACGTTAGGTAAATAATCCGGAGTTCTTTAGTATTTTTGTTTTTATTTTCAAAAAACAGTGCTCCATACAGAAGTAAACTTAAGTTATAATTATTTTAAAAAAAAATAGGATTCCTTCGCTACATAAGAGTTCTCATATTTCAAAAACGAGAGCCAAAAACCTCAATATAATTATTAAAATTAAATTGTCTCCATCTAATTTTAAATTCATTCTTCGTTGAACCAATGTATATCCTATCAGTGATAGGACTCTCAATGGATGAGATAGTGCATTGGTATACCACAGATTTTGTGCTGCATTTATTTTCCAGAAATTTTTAGAAAATAAAATTTTTAGAAAATAAATGGAAAATGGAATATAATAAAGAGAACAAGAACTTGTAAAACCTGGGATGACCCATGCCCTTTATGCCTACATGAAAAACTACACATTAATAAGTTTCTAAATAATGAAAATTTATTAAACCATAGACATGAGTTAACGGTTTTCTGCTGACATCAACAAATTTTCGCATTAAATATTTAGCATAAAAAAATTAAATTTCATAGTCTAATAAAAGGTTTAAAAGCTTAACCCGGTCATAAGATAGAAAAATCCTTTATGAAGTCGTCAAAAAACAGATTGTAGTTCAGTGCGACACGTTTAAGTACGAAACAGCCCTTTAGAAAAAACAAAAACAAAAGGTTAAATAAATAAATAAAATAAAACAAAGTTCTCTAGACACTTAACGACATATTATGGTGCCAAAAGCTATCTTTCGCTATGAATAACGAGACGATGTGCGCACATGAATACCATATTTCGCTTTGAAATGGATACCTCCACACTACCTCGGCTTGACCTCTTTCCGAAGGTGACTGATATGTGGATAAAAATTATCTCTTAGGCCCCTTACCAAAATGGTCAGCCCAGCCGTTTCCATAGTAATTAATTTTGCAAATGAACATGCTTATAAAGATGCGTAAATTTCAAGATTGGTTATTTCTAAATTTTCATTTGAGGATGAAACAGGGCTTGATATTTTAACTCAATTTAATTTTAATAATTATATTGAGGTTTTCGGCTCCCGTTTTTGAAACATGAGAACTCTTATGTAGCGAAGGAATCATATTTTTTTAAAAATAATTATATATATATATATATATATATATATATATATGTAATGTATATATATATATGCACACACTCACACACACACACACACACTAATATATATATATATATATATATATATATATATATATATATATACAAAATGTAATATTGTATGAAATCCTCACGACTAACAATCTGTTGAGTACTCAAATACTGTGTATTGTAACTTTGAACAACTTAAAATAAGATCACATTCAGTGATGTAACGAAAAGGAAGCTGCATCCTAATAAGTATTAATGTATCATAAGGCCGACAAGAGAGCGAAATGACCCACGTTACACAACGAAAACAGTTAAGTTTGGATGGTAAAAATAATTTTTACGACTGCATAAAAGTGTTGTTTATAGAAAATTGTTTAAAATTGACGACTCGGTGTATAGTGTCAAATACATCCTGTTGCTGAAAGAACTTTTGATGCCAGACTTGGATGAAGGTGAGATTTATTTTTGCGTTACGGAGCTCCATATCACAGATTGCATGCAACGCAACAAAGACTGATTGGTGAATGTATCACTATATAGAAAGATTGGTTAGATTAAAGTCTTAACTTAAATCAGGGATCAAATGTTGACAGAACATTTAGTAGGACTCACCAAAAGAATTCACACGGTCTTGAGTTGTGGGAGCCCAGCTACAAGGGAACGTTACCTAGTATCTGGGAAGATTTGTAAACATCCTTCTCCACTATCAATATAAAGAACATTCATGACTCTGGACAATATTATTATAAAAGATAATGACGTGAAGGTCTATTGAAATTAACTCCTCGCCCGATAAAGAGGCATAGGTACAACAGGTGTCACCTGACCATCATTCAGCGACAGTTAGCAAAATTATAAAGAACTTTAGCGTAAAGGGAGTCAGTCTTCTTGGAATTGATCCATCGCCCAGTAAGAAGGAAATGAATAGGTTAAATGTTAATATTTTAGGCAAATGCGATATTACGTTGGCAAACAATGATTTCGTCGGTGACAATCACAGGGTCTTATATACAGGTGAAGAGAAAAATGATAAAGGAATAGGGGCTTATATTAGACCAAGACATGAAGAAATATGTTCTGAGAGACTATCAACTATATCTGAAAGAATTCTTGTACTTGTAGGGGGGGCTTTTAACATGTCTATCATTGCTGTATATGCACTGAGAACAAAAAGTACATCAACAACACCAAAGGCTCAATGCAAATCGCAGAAAATCGCCATGGGCGACCTGAATGCCAAAGTAGGGAAGGAAAAATGATTAAACTGTTGGCAAATTCAGTCTCATAATGAACATGGAAAAAATGGGTCCAATGATAGACGGTGAACGATCATTTAGTAGCTGATATCTGCTTTTTAAGTACATATATGGACATGGAGAAGCCCAAGGGGAGAAACAAAGAACCAAATCGACTACATAACGATCAATATGAGATTCATGGATGCAATTTTACACTGTAAAATATACCCAAGTGCCAGCTGCGGGAGCGATTACCTTCCATTGATATGTAAACTTAGAGTGAAGCTACGAAAATTGAAGAAGGCCGAGGCAGCACCCAACTTGCAATACGACAAACCTCTAAATGAGCCCAATTTTAAGGAGACATATACGGACGGCATTAAAAGCAGATACATTGAACTAAATGAGAATAGAAATTCGGAGTGGGACATGTTAAAAGAAGCTTTAGTAACATCAACAATTAAGATCATTCCAAATAAAACTCGACAAGTAAAAAGTAATGGATGACAAATTAAATTCTCGACATTATAAAAAGGAGACAGTAAACAATGCCAAGGTATGGCACAGAATATAAGATATTACACAAATAAATTAAGAATAAATGTAGGCAGGCAAAAGAGAAATGACTCAACGAAAAGTTTTCAAAAATAGAAAGAATGGGCATAACAGATAAACAGATATGCAAAAAAGAATATGAAAGCTAATGGGACAAAAGATATGCTCATCAATAGGATGCATTAAAACCAACACTGATAACAGAGAAAGGAAAATACTTCAGGGATGGAATGAATACATCGGAGAACTCTTCCAAGACGATATAGAACAACTCGCAATACACATAAATAACGGAGGACCAGAAATATTAAAATCTGAAGTGAAATCAGCACAGACCAAATTGAACAAGAATAAAGCAGCAGGACCAGATAAAATTGTAATAGAAATGTTGACAGCTTTAGACAAAATTGCAGATATAATAAATGTAATACAACAATGGTGATATACCGGAAGACGTAAGTAGATTCATTTTCATAGCGCTGCTTAAGAAGACAGGTGCTAATGAATGCGAATTCCACTGGAAAATCAGCCTAATATTCTTATCATTCGAATCCTGATGAATAGAGTGCGGAGCAGAATTAGATGAGAAATAGAGTAAGAACAGTGCAGTTTCATTTGCAAAAAGCGTTTGATAAAGTGCGACATAATGAAATATTTGAACTGCTAGGTAAGCTTGATTTTAATTGGAAAGAATATAGAACAATCTAGAACTTATACAGAGCGCAAACCTCCTGCATAACGAATAGAAAATGAATTCAGTAAATACACAAAAATAGAAAGAGGCATATGACAAGGAGATGTCTTCTCACAAAACTTATTCAATCTTTACAGTGAGGTAATCCCGAAAGAATTAGAAGTCTTTCCAAAATTTATTATTGACAGCTACAATCTTGACAACATTAGATATGCAGATGGCACAGTGTTGATATTTGAGTTTCGAGTTAACACCCACATACTTTCCGCTTTATATATTACATAAATAAATAGAATGTAAACCTGAAACAAACACTCAGATTGTCGCCTTAAATGCACTAGTAATACTGAATAGTCAACAAATTCCACCCACAAACAATTTTACTGAGAAATTAGCATATTTCTCAAACAACTAAGCCATTTGAAATGACTAAATCAAAGCTGATTGTTTTACTAAGTTTGAATTAAAGAGAAAAATCTTTCTACTTTGATCAAGGTCAGTCAATGGTAAAGAGCCAAGTGATTTCGCGCTGCACTCATAAAAGGCACAGATAGGCGGGTTTCCTCGATTACTTTGCTCCATCAGTTGTTTTCTATCTCGTGTTAATTGCTCACCGGAAGCAGACTTTAACCATCAAGCTTCAAGGATATCATAAATGAGTGTTTAACGACCTGGTGATAATCGAAGTGAACACTTAAACTAGTTCGCTGAATTGACAGGAAAGGGCGCCATATTTTGATCTGAAGCAAAACGCCAGCGAAAAATAGATGAGAAAGACGACGAAATCTTTTGATTGATCTATCAATCTATCTATCCATTCAGGACACATGCTTCTCTCTGCTTCTATCTCTATCTCCCCCCCTCTCTCTCTCTCTCTTTCTCTCTCTGCTTCTCTCCCTCTCTGCTTCTCTCACTCTGCTTCTCTCACTCTGCTTCTGTCTCTCTCTTAAACACACTCACACACAAGCACAAACACGTTTATTTTACCTTAAATAAACACGTCTATATATACCTTTATTCACACACGCACACACACACACACACACACATATATATATATATATATATATATTTCTATCTTTCATTCCCTCTGTTTCTTCCTCCAATTCTCTCTCTATCTTTCTCTTTCTTTCTCTCTCCCTCACTGACACACACATACACACAAAAACAAAGATATTTTACAATATACATATCTCAATCTGTTTATATACAGTTTATGTATAATGCGACTCTGAATTTTTTTGCATTTTTTTAAACCCCTCCAGAAAAGAATTACCTGTGCATAGTGCAACTGGTTACCGAAAATGCATAATTTTTATTCTCTTCAAAAAATTCACCTGTGTATAGTGTGAGCTATTATTTTTTTTTTTTTTTTTTGACCATAAAAGCTCATACTATAATCGGTACATTGTTGTTCATATTTCTCATCTCTCTTCATTTATATCCACCTAGCTGTCTCAATCTGTTCCTATCTTATTTCTATTGTTCTTATCTTTGTTCTCATCTATAAATTATCCTTGTTCCTATTGGTTCTGATTTATCTGATCTAATTTATATCTATCGCGGTCTCTTCGCATTGATCTCCCAATTTGATATACATTTTGATTGTCGATATGTCTGTTTATAATCTGTCCATCTCTACTTGTTCATATTCATTTATCTCAATCTGTTCATATTTATCGCAAACTTTTATGTTTGCTTTTTAATGACTGATTCAGAATATATAGAGACAAATATCAAAGATAAGGATTTCTGCTTGAACGGAAAATAATTTCATAGTAGAATAGATTTCATAGTAAATTATCCTGAAACTATTACCCTTACGAAACCACAATTGGTTGATTTTGTTAGAATATGTCTCACTTACCAGATTATTACTAATACAAACACACACACACACTCACAAATACATTATCATCATCATCATTATCATCGTCGTCATTGTCGTCGTCATTGTCGTCGTCATGATCATTATCATCATCCAAACGCCAGATAGTGTATGTTAATATCTTTGTGAAGAAAGGGAATTGATTGACAGATAGAAACTGAGATACATATGCATGGCATTTTTAATATTAAAATATTGCTTGGTAGTTGAGTTACTATGTCATCCTCCCACCATCTTGATAATTACATCCCAATATATAGATACACCGGTAGCAGTTCAGTAACATGTTTCGATGATGTGGGACGAGATTTGCAAGTCAATCATTAACAACTGTAACATTAAGACTCAATCGCTATGAAAAACAAGCGACCATCTACTGAGTGCACTGAGTGTACTGTTTAGTGGGCCACAAACAATTGTTATTATCAAACAGATTACATCTTCGTAAACCATCCGAAGTACAACATAATTGAGCCGCAAGTCTGTACCAATTAGAGTGAAGCAATGCTGAAAGCATAACATAATAATTTTGGCCACTGATATAATAGTTAAACATATAACGTGGTATGTTCGAAAAGTATCCAGCCATTTTGAATAACTCGAAAATTGGTTGCATATTTGGCAGAGGATACTTTATAGTACGTATATCCCTCTCTCTCTCTCTCTCTCTCTCTCTGTGTGTGTGTGTGTGTGTGTCTGTGTGTCTGTGTCTGTGTACGTATGTGTGTGTATATGTGTAGTAAGGGATCCACGTTAGGAAATACCAAATGTCCGAATCTAATTTAATGTCAATGAGTAACCTTTGTTCTAGGAGGAGTTGATCGGATGCTCACGAGAAGAATTTCAACATTCGAAAAAGCTACACCAAATCACACACCGATTTTAATAAGGGAATAAACAATCATTTTACGAATTAAATATTTAGTTTACATATATGGAATATATATATATATATATATATATATATATATATATATATATATATATATTCCATTTCATATATTTATTGCCCACTATGGCATAACAGAAAAAAAAGTGTCAGTTTCTGTTTTTTCGTATATATTTATGGTGAGAAGCGATATAAATGTGCAAGTGTCATTTCATAGCAATATTTGTGTGAATTTTAAAATTTTATACTGTATTAGATTTCCGATAAGGGCAATATTAATATACCGATGTTTTTCAGCGAACGTTGTAGGTCGTAATACCAATTGTGAGAGGCTCGGATGGATATATAGATAGAATGTGATAGAGACTTTGATAGACAGAGATCACAAATATAATGATTTTTTTGCTGCTGCAGAATGCTTTCACATTAACTGTAAACTGTTATAACGTTATTTGGGAAGATTTAAAAACAACAATTCCCAGAATAAAGGGGTAAGCGAAGAATTAAAATGTTATAATTTTTACCTCATACATTAACGTTTGTTTTCGATCATCTTGTTTCTTATTTATTAATTTCTTTCGTTTCAAATTTACATGTAATCACAATTATTCAGTTTCGTAACTCTCACTTTTCAATGAAAATGGAAATACTCCTCTCACCAGCCATCATTCAAATGACGCAAACTAGCTTAATTTTAAGCCGGCTCTGCGCATCCATATCCGAGACAAAAAATCTAAAAGTCATAAAAATATTTTCTGACCAATCAGAATATATCCACGCAACTTCACCCAACAGTTCGTTTTCGAGTAACGCTAACACTATATAAACTTCCATCAATTCGACTTCGCACACGGTCATTTACCTGTTTCACATTCATTTTAGTTGGGTAGTCTCCGAATATACCTACTCATCGAAGTCTGACACCAACAACTGAAGACAGACACAGAAGCGCCAGGAGTACGATGTTAACAGTAGAAGCTGAGGAGGCTACGCTATGAAAACATTTACTATGCGATAAAGCTCATTCATATGTATATCTTCTTCTCGTGATCTTTCTCAACAACTACGATGTAATACCAACTCCTACTTATCTTTTAGTATCTCGAAACGAACTCCCTAATAATTTTTGCACATCACGCAAGGCAAAAGCGTTAAAAAATCCCCTTTTTTCCCCTTTAACAACACCTCATTTCCACTATTGTGTTTTACCCCTCATTCCTTTTCTGTTAGAGTTATGGTTTCTTAGACGACACATACAAACAAAACGCTCTCACACTCGTCATTACTGTAGCTTCCGTATCAATGTATTGTATATTTAACAAGTTTAATCATGAACTGATTTCCCCAAAGTGTGAAGACCATGTTGCGCCAATTTTCCAAGTAAAGAAAGCCTGCTTGCCTTGAAAATCAGTATTCGAAATCTTGGTATATAATCAGGCTTTAACGTCAACCTTGGGAAGTAGAGGCTAACGTGCAACTATCTGGTTCACTCTGTAAGTTCATACGTGTGAGCAGACTAAGGTGAGCAGATAAGAGTTAGATGTAGTTCACCTAATGTGGAAAATAAAACAGGAAAATAGCAGTTTTCACTGAAGCCTTGGTACAATCAATAATCGAGCTCTACGATTATCATTGTCATATTCAATGTGAAATTTACTGAAGGTAACTACAACAAAAAAAATTCTCTATGGGAATTTACTCATAAACTCACGTAAAGTAACTGTTCGAAATTTATTAAGATTTAGTTGTTTTGTCAAATTTCGCTGGATGAAAGTCGTGGAATGTAGCCTAATATAAAAGAAAGAGAAAGAAAAAGAGGAATGAAGTGTTTGGTTATTACAACGATAGATATTATCTGTTTTGTGTTGAGTATAAAACATGTACTTAAGTAAAGGAAACATCTATGAGAAAAAAACTATTTACAAGCATACAGATTATAAAAGCTGGCCATACCTAAAGGCAACATGTAATAGATTCAACTGTGTCACCCTTTTCATCGCATTCCCTGTCATTATTTTTAAATTCACCAGCTAATCACCCAATAAGAATTGTCCCAATTTTAAAATAATAATAAAATAAACGAAATTTTCTTTTTAATACGACAATGCTAGGCTGACAATCATGTTGGCTGTCATTTAGAAAGTCGTCTGTTTTTCCAAGTGTGAGCACACGGGAAACCAAGCTGTCGTCTGCACTTGTCACTCATTTTGATTGACAGCGCTATTGCAGACCCTCGCCCTCAATAACATGGATTCCGGAGGCCTTATCTTGTCGGCAGTTTATGATTGACACAAGCAGTTCATTTGCTTCTTCAATAACCTTTTCATCATTGTTGCAGTATAGAGCACTATATTTTCAAAGATGGCGTCTATTTTCTATTAAAAAGCATTTTTTAATTATTATACAATTTTATGCTGCAAAAATCACAAGAGAAACAAAAAAATCAAATTAAAAAAATTTGATCTAAAGAAAAATAGATAAACGTAGAATTACAAAGAAATCATTTTTATCCTATACATTAGCATATGTTTCTGATCACCTGTTTTCTTAGAATCAAATTTTATTTCTTCGTTTCTTTCCTTTCTAATTTACATCTGATGACAAAAGTAGAGAAACAACTTTCTTTATAGATACAAAGCAAATAAAACTGAAACGAACGCACACCACTAAACAACAATGTGTTCTTATCAGCTATTGCTTAATAACAAATTACTCAATTATAAATTAGTTTCTGCGTTTGTGTACACATGAATAAGAAACTGAGGCTTATCTTAATACATTTTATCAATATAGTCTTGCATACCATTGCAAGTGTTATAAGTTCGATCCTCATTGGGTACATATTTTTCAAGCAACTACCGGGGAGCGACAGTAAACAGGTTATTAGATAATATACAAACCATTGATATTACAATGAGTTCAATTCTCACATAGGAACATACAACTGTAGTCATGTACCTGACGAAGCCTAGCTTAGTAAATATTGACATGTACACAAAGGTAACATTAAAAACTGGTTGATAAAAAGAAATAATAGGTAATGCTTTATAAACAACATAAAGACAATAAAATTTTTCATTCACATGGCATGATTTATGTATTAAAAAGATAAAGTTTTAAAAATGATTCTACATGTTTGATTCGACTGAAAACAGAATGGAGTGGAAGTTATAAACGTGAAGTACGAAAATATAGTTTGTTTATAAAGGATTAAGAGTTGAAAATTATAGGGTACATAATGAGGAAAGTGGGCTTGGAAAATTTGATACTCACAGCAGAGATTAAAGGTAAGAGGAACAGAGGACAACAAAACATAAACCACCTAACGAGCATGAGAAAATGGCTGGTAGAAAAAGTTTCAGGAGAGATAACAGAAAAACTAAATTTAATAAGATCTAAAAAGGAAAGGAAATTGGGGAGAGTCATGATCGCCAACGTTCTGAAGAAACACGGCACATAGAAGAACTCCAACAAAAATTTTAAAGGATTTAATTCCAAATGGAAATTACTTAACCCTTTTGTTTTTTCCTCGCGCGCACACATACATACGCATACATACACGTTCGTACATCCATACACACACTCGAGCGCACATAGACACGCACAGATACCTGCACACACACACAGGAAGTAGAACAATGCCTAATAGATAGAAATGATCTAAAAGGAAAGTATTTTCGCAAAATCTTTAACAAGTGATGGCATGAAGCCTTTCATGATTTTCTTTTATGACTTGTTTCCCCTTTCTTTGTTTATTTCATCTCACACGATGGCTCTGTTTTTGCAGTTAGGGACTTATGTGCCACGCATCCATTTTTTTTTTTTCGCCGGAAGTACTTTAGCGACCGACAATAAAATTTATTCTGAATAGATGAACAGGGATAAATAGATTTCTTAAACGAGACAAAAATAAACATGCTAATTAATACGAATTTTAAATTCATGTTGGTGTAAATTAATAAATTTATAACAGGTTGATTAGTAAATACAAGTGGGATAGAATGATATTTTACAAGCATCAATGAGTATGCTGTACTTGCGTTAATTAATCACTAATAATTAGAAATACTAATAATAGGAATTTACAAATATGTTTATTTTTTTTTTGTTATACTTTCTTTTAATTATACACTGTTAAGTTACCTGCAGCATCATAGCCTGAAAAAAGGTAGCATCCGCTGCGATAGAGAAAATGCCGGCGATAGAGAAACAATAATTAAACAATAATAACAGTTGTTTTTTTTATTTTGTTTTCTTTTGTTTTCTTTTTTAGCGTTGACTGTATTTGAATCCAGTAAATATATAGATAACATTTCATATCTTCTTATGCAAGCTACTGACATTAGCAATACCAAATAGATTTAATATTTTCTAATTGATGGACTAAACTATGTTTAATGTTCTTTTCTCTTGTGTGCCGTATTTCTTCAGAACGTAGGCGATCGTGGCTCTCCAAAACTTCTTATTCTTTGCACTTTTCATCAATATTTGTTTTTAACTATCCGTCCCACGACCTGTTCGGCTATCCATTTACATAAAACCTTTCGGTAAGTTACTCACTGTTCCCCACTGCCTCTCCAATATGTTCTGTGAGTGTCAAATTTTCCAAGCCCCCTTTCCACATTAAGTGTCCCAGAAATTTCACATGATACTTCCTGATTCTAAGTATAAATGTCCTTTTTTTCGCATTTCCTTTAAAACTTCCTCATTGCTCACATGAAACGAAAAGGTGTTAGAAAATTTGATACTCACAGCAGAGATTGAAAGCAAGAGGGACATCTTTCTGTAGAGCCACATCATTGTTGCCACAAGTGTCCTCTTCATCTATGAAGAAATTGTCCAGCATTCACTGCCATATAGGAGGACTGATATTACATTGTTCAGCTCATCTAAGACTTTATTCATAGCGCTTCCAATGAGAAATTACTTGCAACTTTCTTCTCCCAGTATTGGTGAAAACTAGTGAATAGCCATAGCTTCTTTCCAAAAGAATAGCATGCATGGAGCATAATGCTCTTACTAACGTTAAGATTAAGTATCTGTCAAAAGGACACACAAAGAGGATCAATTACTAAGAATAGTTTGTTCACAGGCCAATAATTTGTAGCAAGCGCCCGAGATCTGGAAGCTCTAAAATAGTATGACATCCGCTGTAGGGTGAACACAATCGTAATGACTTGTCTGTGAAGTCAAGAACAAAGCATAAAACTTTCTGGTAAAAGTGTGCGAGATTAGTTTTCATACCATCGTTTAATGGCCAGAACTCATTTCGGAAAATAAGGTCCGAGTTTAGAATCAACTTTTATTCCTGAATTAATGTATTTAAACAGTATTTAAATACAGTGTATAAATTAGTCAAAATAGGAAGCCTGAACATGATACGAACATTTCTGTTATTTAATATGGTGGATGTGGCAAAGTCTCGTGTCCTAAGTCGATGAGCTTCTGCAGTGTCATCCTGGTAACATGTGTTCGAGCATTGTCATGAAGTAGAATTGGATTTCATCAGATAAATAGTGCCGGTTGCATTTTGCTTAACTGGATGGGTTTTTCATCCACTTGCTGATAGTAAACTTCGGCAGTGATGCTTTGGTTAGATTCCAGAAAACTCTAATAGATAAAGACAATGGCGGATCACTGGATAGCCACCATAATCTATTGGCGCAATTTCGGTTTCTAAAAGTGTTTGAATGTTTCGCCATGATCAAGTCATTGGGCCGATCATTTAAGATTGTCATAAAAATCCATTTCTCATCACAAGTCATTACCAATCAAGAAATGGATCATTCGAATTTCGCATATCCAGCACCGAATAGACTTCGGAATGTCGAACTCTTTGACTTACATTGAGTTCATATGAAACACGAGCTCCTTGCCCTTACCAATTTTCTTAAGAGGGTCTGAAATTGTTGAAATGCTGATCCCCACATTAACTGTGAAATTTCACTGACACTTTGACGTAGGGTTTGTTTTTTGTTTTGTTTTTTTGTTTTTTGTTTTGTTTTTTTGCATAGTGTTTTAAGATATTGATTGTCAATTGCAGATGGACGTCCTCTACCATTTTTGATATTTAAGATTCGTATCCACAATGCAGAACTTCAGAAACCAGCGGAGTACTGTCCGATTACAAGTGGATCTGTTACCTCATTATTAATATTGGCAATAGTTTGAGAAGCATTATGACCAAGCTGAACTCATCTCTTCTTTTTTCATGTTCAAGATGTTTTCAGTTAAATTCTTAAAGAGACTGATATAAAATTAATAAATAGGATACTTTAATCATTAGGAATAAGTTATATATTTTGTGCAACTATTATAATATATTACAACACAATTAAAAGGTTTATTCTAAAATCGAAGATTATTTTCCGAACAACATAATGTTAAGAGAAAATGGCGTAACTCTTTTTACTTATGAAATTTATTTTAGTTTTCTTTGTGCTTGCAAAACAAAAGCATCTTGTTCTTTTCTCTTTTCGAAATATTTTTTGCAAAGGATATAATAAAAAGCTTCACCAACTTCGCAGAAGAACTGTAAATACATGACTTTATAATTTAGTTTTGTACTGCGGAATCCACAGTACAAGACTGAATTATAATGTTCGATCATTTAGGCGCTTGATCTTAACTGGGTATCCCAAACTTTTGACCTTGTACCAAGACTCAGCTAAATATTCAATATCTATCTAAAAAATATTAAAATGTTATTTTTTTTAATACTATTTTCAATGTCTAACCAGATTGTTCATAGCGTGCATGCCAATATTTGCGCCAATTCTAGACCCACCAATCTCAACTATAAAATAATTTCATTAAATAGTGTTGTGATGTGTGAGTGGTGTAATGGACAGCAGAGTTGATTGTATTGAAACGGGAAATCGGCGAGTCAAGTTCAAATTGCAAGCTACTTTGTTGCGTTCACTTCCGCATTAATACCCTTCAAAAGGTATAAATATGTCTCTTCTTCTTCCCTTGAATTAAATAGCAGAGTAGACTGGGCTGTCTAGACTTGGCTGACAACCATTCTAACAAAATGAAAACACTGAATTTCAAACAGCGAAGGAAATGAGAAACTACTACATTATCTTTCCTAAGAAGTTATGGAAATTCATAGATAATAAAGAAAAGAAATCCGTGGAAAGTTTTGATCGCTTATGCTTGAAGGGACATGGCACTGATACATATATATATATATATATATATATATATATATAATGTTGACCATTTTATGTTGTCAGTCATATTGATCACAATCTGGCTTTAATAATGGAACATCATGTTTAAATAAAGGCAAAGCAAAATGAATATAAGAACTATTCATATTACTTATAATTATCTATTTTAGCAATAATAGCTAAACGGTGCTATTTCCATTTTCAACTATAATATAAATAAGCAAATGCGATACTTCGCTCTTTTAAAATCGGAGACATTAAAACATTATAAATAAATGCCATTTCTCACTTTAACTGACAGCGCCAAAAATACTTTCACCGCTGGTCAGTTTTGCACTCAAGAGATATAAATATCAAACCATCTTTCTCCTCCCCTACATAAAAAAATGGCAAAAGCATTTGATAACTGAGTTGGCAATCGAAAGACATTTATTTTATACTTTCTTTTTCTTTTCCTTTTTGCTGACGCCTTCGCCTAAAAAGTGCCGAGTATCACTTGGATTCGCCTCAAACTCTCCCTGCCTTGGCAAAAGGAGGGTCCTTGTGTGGAACGCCAGTGCCGACAACAAGCGTGACGTTCTGTCCGCCATAACCACCATGGCTGCCATGGTTGATCATCGCCGTTATCACCGCCACCCCCTTCAAGTGTAAGCCATCAATCAGAGGTTTGCCAGAGAACGGTATTACCGCGTGACTTGCGTCAGTCTCCTGCCGAGGCATCAGATGTGAAATGATTTTTCCACGGCCATAATTCACAACCAGACAATACGGATCTCAATCTGCCGAATGTGAGCTGTCCCAAAGTGATTGTTCACCCCCTCGTTGTCGGGCACCAGGCTCTTCCATCTTTGTAGTGGTCAACCGTTATTCTGGTCTGACACAAACGTAACTTTTCTTGCCATAACCCCGCCACCGCCTTTATCTTCTCATCGTCGTCACCATCTACGCCAATCTCATCTATCTCGCGTCATGTTTCATATTTTGCTCTTTATCTTTTCTTATTAATGCACTTCTCTCTTTCTTTCCTCATTTCAATCTTTCCCTCGTTTAACATTTCAACACGCTTATTGCCATTGTTCCTTTATGCTTACACACGCACACCTATTTTCTTACACATTCTATCAATCCTCTCTCTCTCTCTCTCTCTCTCTCTTTATTACTATTCATAATCTTACTTTTCTTTTTCTCTTTATTTTTGTCTTTATCACAATTTTTCAGTCACAACGATATTTATTTCTCTCTTATTTTGAAATAGTTCCTATCAATTATTCTGCCTTCTTATCTATATTCCCTCTTCCTTTTATTGATTATCAAATAATATGTCTTTAGCGAGATTAACGCAGTCGAGTAGAAGGCCAAAGGAAAGCGAGAAGATTGTGCTGCACCAGTTTCTCATGAAAACCAGCCTGACTTGAAAATAAAGGCATTGGGAATCCTACGTTTTTACGGGGTACGAACACTGACTACTGGTGCTTGTGAAAATATGTATCTATCTCATCAATAAAGAAGGCACTAAGAGAGAGAGAGAGAGGGGGGGGAGGGAAAGGGAAAGAGAGTTGTAGTAAAGTTCTCAGTCTAATCAAGAAAGATTACCCCCAAATACTGATGTTTGATGATTTGATCAAATTCTTGGAAGTGAGTCAAGCAAAGAAAATTTCAGCGCCCCTTCTTGAATATATATATATATATATATATATATATATATATATATATATATATATATATATATATATATATATATATATATATATATATATATATATATATATATATATATATATATATATATATATATATATATATATATATATATATATATATATATATATATATATATATATATATATATATATATATATATATATATATATATATATATATATATATATATATATAATATATATATATATATATATAAACAGTTAACAAAATGTGCATATGTGTGTGTCTCTAATGTGTGTGTAACTGTTATATATATATATATAGATAGATAGATAGATAGATAGATAGATAGATAGATTATTATGTTTGTATTTTTTACTAGTATGTTTTGGATGGAGTCTAGTAAGTTTGTGTGTGTGTTTAAATGGGTTCTAATAGAGCTGTGTTCAGATGGGTATAACGTAAGGCATGTGGTCGTGTGGCCCATATAATTATTTATGAATTTGGTTTGATCAGGATACAATTCCTTAAGCGGTATTTAAACTCATAATGTTCGTTCGTTGTAATTTTGATTTTGTTAGTGTGTTGTTATTTTTGAGGATAAGGTTAGCTGTTTTAATTTTTTTGTAGGAGATAATTTAATTTTTTTGTTCGGATCAGTTGGGGTAGTGTATTTCTTTATGATATTTCTAACCGAAGATTCATCTTGAATCCAACGGGCTTTTGTAGAAAAATATTCATCTTGAATCCAACGGGCTTTTGTAGAAAATATTCATGTTATATTTTACTGTGTTCACTATCGGTATTATTGACTTTGGAAAGGAATAGTCTAATTTGGTGGTGGATATGGTGGTTAGAGAAGCCATTGTTAACAAGTGTCTGTTTTGCATTGTTGAGTTCTTTAAGGAAGAATAGTTGAGAGGATGAATTCTGGTGTGCTGTTTTTATGAAGTTTTTTTTTATCTCCCCGCTGCTTTGTATCTGAGTGGGCAATCAGATAAGGTGGCAAGAGTTTCTGCTAGTGTTTTTCTTTTTTTTTTTTTATAAATTGAGGTGGTAAAAGGGTTGTCACTGTATTCTACGAGAACGTCTAAGAATGGTTGTTTATTTTTTAAGTTCGTAGGTAAAGTCAAGTTTTTTTTCACATGTGGTCTTGAGAGTATCTATTTCTTTTGTGTTTTTTTTTCACTAAAACAAAAATATCATCTACGTAGTGGACATATATTTTAGGTTTACAGACCTGTTTAAATATCATGTTTTCTACATGCGGCATGTAATAATTGGGGAAACACGGACCGAGCGAATTTCCTATACTAACACTATTAGTTTGGGGGTAGAAGTTGCCATTATAGTCATTTAATAGGACTTTGGTTGTGCATGCATGTAATAATATTTTGAGGATATTTGGTTCGACGGATGGCGGTGGGATACAATTATTTGTGTACATGGAATTGAGGATTATGTTAAAGTTTTGATCAACGGGGACGTTTGTGAATAAATTTTCTTAGCGGAATTCGTGGGTGCATGTAATACTGTAACTGGGGATAGGTATGGAGTAATGACGTCATTAAGGAATTTTGATAACTCGTTGGGATTTGTGAAATGTTTGGTCGTAGTAGGTAATCCGGATTTATGTGTTTTTATATTTCCATATAAGTATCCATGTTGGTAGTCTCCGATGATGTTTCTGATCAAACCGAACTCATAAACAATTATCGATAACATGACTACATGCCTATCCAGACGAATTACGTTACACTTACACATATTAAACACACACACGAACATACCAGACTCCATCAGAAATATACTAGTAGAAAATACCAGCATAATAATAGGACCATCCTTGACAATGGCTAAAAGTATAGATGAAAGCGCTCGGAATTAAAGAACATTTAGTTTCTACACACTCTGTGTACAGAAAAGAAAACACTTGTTCGAACACAAGAAAAATGAAATAAAAAGCTTAATCGCAGTAACTAGTCTGTCGTTTTTAATGAAATATATATATATATATATATATATATATATATATATATATATATATATATATATATATATATATATATATATACAGAGAGAGAGAAAGAGATAGATAGGTAGGCGGTACGGTGGGGGTAATGGATAGCGACTCGGAATTAAGAATCGGAGTTCGAATTCTAGGAGAACATTCACTGACGTGCTAATAATACCCTTGGGAAAGGTATGAATCCTCTTTTCCTCTCCCCTCAGCTATGGGTAAATAGCAGGACATGTTCTTTTGCCTTGGATGGCAATTTGTCTTGAAATGGCAATCATGTAACGAAAGATACATGATCGCCTAAGCGTGTATCACGCATGGCATATGACTGACTGATATATATATGTGTGTGCGTGTATGTGTGTGTGTGTGTGTGTATGGGGTGTATAATGGGTTTATTTTGAGCCTGAATTACTGGCGCCAGTGATTGGTTTCGAGTCCATAAAGAAGCAGTATTTCTCTTTCTTTTTCTCTGCACCCACTCGCTATCTCTCTCAGTTTCTCTCTATCTCCTTATTTTATCTGTCTACTGGAAGAGATTTTAAAAAAAGAAAAAAAAAGGGACAGTGCAGAAAAAAATGTTTGATATTCTCTCTCTCTCTCTCTCTTTTACCAAATAGATTTTTCCTTATTTTTTACACTTTTCTACTCTTCTTTCATCGTACTCTTTTTCCTTTATGTCATCCTTTTCCTTTATTTTCCCGCCCGAACAGAGTCTCCATTCATTTTGCTCCTTTCCTACGCCGTCTCTAACCATCGACGCTACTGTGTTACCTCTGCCATCTCATCTGTCAAATTGACAATCATTTCCACGGACCACTGATATATGGCTGACTTCAACTGTTCAACTTCTCCGCCTTGGCGAAGAAAATATCCGTGGAAACTGTTTTAAAGTCCTTTCCCTTTTGTTTTCCATTTTTTCTCATCTTTTATGAGTTTTTCCGATAGTCGTTTACCTCACACTACAACTTTCCTCCAACTTTATCCCACTGACTCCTTTCGGAAATTATCTTTGCTCACCATTGCTTTCTTCTTCTTCACTTGTTCTTTTTCTTTCTTTCTTTCTTTCCACATTCATTTTTACTTCTATTTCCTTCCTTTTTTCGCCTATTTCGTGCTTTTACACGATTTCTTTCTCTAATGCATCATCGCCGTTTATTCCCCCCCCCTCAGTTTTTTTCCTTTTTTATTCTCGATGTCCTTCGTTTTCTCTCTTCCTCACTTTTTATTCTGCACTTTCTTTTTCATATTTATTTTCTGTCTTCTTTTTGTTTCTTTCTTTCCATTTTTTTTATCATATTCTTACATTCTTTTTTTAGGATCACATTTTTATCCTCTGTTCTTCTAGGCTCTCTCTCTATATATATATATATATAATATATATATATATATATGCATAGTATATATATATATATGTGTGTGTGTGTATATATATATATATATATATATATACACACACACATATATATATATATATATATACTATGCATACATACATATATATATATATATATATTAAACAACAGACTTAGATGCACATATTTGTGCGTATTATATATATATGTACACAGGATTAATGTGAGTAAAAGTTTGTCACTTAGCTGACTGATGTTACATTCAGCATCCTAATTCCAGTTTCATGGACGGACCTATTCGTCCACTCTTCAGGGGTGATCAGCAATTTACTGCTTATATTTTTTCGATTTTTTCCTTTTATGCATATTTAACACTGGTGTAAGTTTTTTCCTGTATTCGCTGTGTTCCTGTACGAGCATATATATGTGTCTGTGTGTGTTTGTGTGTGTCTGTATTATATATATATATATATATATATATATATATATATGAAATAACGTGTATGAATTAACTTATCTCAAGCTAATTCTGTTGTGTATAAATATAATTGTTGTGGCGGAGTCAGCTATATAGCGAGGGCTACCCAGCGATTAGTTGTGAGGATAAAACTACACAAGCCAGGTAAGATCAAGAATACACTTTGGTTTCAAATGAAATAATCCCAAATACCTACGGATCCTGAATTTCTGAGCACCTTTTAAAGAATAGTAAGTGTGCTGCTGAATTCAGTATTGACTGGTTTTACTGTTTTCACCCAGTCACACACGTTATTTCATCTTAAAGTACTAGAGTTACTGTATATCAAGTCTCGCAATCCTTCTCTCTATAAACAGCGGTGATTGTTCGTTGGGACTTGCTATCATTAGTTTCTAGTACTTTCGCCACTATTTTTCTCTTCTCTTTCCTCTCATCAATCATTCGCTAATTATATTTATTGTCTTTTCAGAATCTACCGATTAAAAACTTTGAAGAGCGGAAGCGAAACCAGTTACTCTTCCTCTTTCATTATTATTTTTACCATCCGTTTTTAATTATGCCAAATAATATTCAGCTTAAGGTTTTCACAGCAATACTTAAGTTCTATACCACGAAGAATGCTTTCAAATACACACACACACACACACACATATATATATATATATATATACATATATATAACTTTACCTATGAACTGAGTCAAAAAATAAACAACCATTCTCAGACGTTCTCGTAAAATACAGTAATAACACATTCACTACTTCATTATATCATATAAAAAATCACTAACAAAAACTCTTACCACCTTAATTTTAAAAGTGAATATTCAATTAGATATAAAATTGCAGTTATAAAACATTTCCTAAAGAGAGCACACGAGAATTCATCCTCTCGTCCACTTTTCCTTAAAGAACTCAATAATGCAAAACAGACACTAGTTAACAATGGTTTTTCTAACTACTTCATTGAAATAACTAATAACGATACTGAATATGTAAACAAAAACAATAACATTATCATCTACAAAAGGCAAATACATTCCAACCATAAGCAAGATGAAATTTCTCTTAGAAATATCATAAAGAAATACAACCGCCGTCGACACGAACAAGAAAATTAAATTAATTATCTGTTGCAAAAAAAATTAAAACAGCTAACCTTATCCTCAAAAATAATAACACACCTGCAAAATCGAAACTTCAATGAGCTAACATTATTTGCGCGTTCAAATACACCTTAAAGATCTTTGTTTCTGATCAAACCAAACAAATAAATAATTACATCGGTCACACTACTACATGCCTATTTAGACGACATATGTTACATCTACCCGGCCATAGCTCCATTTAGGCACGCACACAAAATCTACCAGAATTCATCCGAAACATACTAGTAGAAAATACAAACATAACAGCCTCATCCACATGTAAAAAGGAGTAAAAATAATGGAAGCCCTAATAATAAAAATGGAAAAGCCAACACTCAGTGACATTAACTATGAACATGGCCACAATGAAAATAATAAATTCCTATAACTCCAGACAAATACATAAAACCCCACATATTTAGTTAAAAATAAAAACATAAAAAAAACGCTCTTGATAATGTATAAAAAAAATAGCCGAAAGCGCTCGGATATGCAGAACTTTTTGGACAATTTTACACATGTTGTGCCCAGAAAAGAAAACACTTGTACGAACACAAGAAAAATTAAATAAAAAACTGACTTGTAGTACCTTGTCAGTCGTCTTTAACGAAATATGTATAAAATAGGAATTGCTGCCTAAAATCACATATATGTAAAATAAATGCTTGTTTTATCATTAAAATACAGACTTAGATGCACGTATTTGTACGTATTAATTAATTATATATATATATATATATATATATATATATATATATATATATATATATATATATATATATATACATAATATTTAATTTTCAACGCAATTTTCTTCTATATCAATGTTCTTACTTCAGTGGTAAATATGGATGAAACATTATATATTGAAAATTTTAGATCTGTATTCAGTTAATAACTATGTATGTGTGAGGGGCAGTGTCAGAAAGACACACAGTTGTTCAATTTTCTCAACAACACCAGAAATTGATATTTGGTCCATGGTAAAAGCCAGATTTTTGAATACCTATTTCAGTGTAAAACTTTCCTATTTCGAAAATTATCATAACACAATTTCCCTAACTGACCTCCCTACGACTTAGCTTAACTTACTCAATATTAACAATGTCTTTATTAAGGTTTTTTTTTTCTGTATAGAAAACCAGAATTTCGCAGATGTTGTTTTTACAAATTGCTGCTATTTGGCTTTCCAATGGTCATGAAATATTTTCACGAAATATAAATTTTGTAAAAGGCTGTATAATTATTGAATAGTCTATAGGGAATGAATTCTCCATTATTGTTAACAAACACATAAACAATTTTACAAATAGCTCGTGGTTATTCACAGGTTGCAAATTTATGTAGCCTGCTAGTAAAATCTAACAACATTCACTTGGTCAAAATTATTTATTCCTCTGTCTATTTAGCTGTCTGACACGTGAGTTTTGCCAGATCTCGTATATTGATTTCATCTGGACATTAGGAACAGGTTTCACGGACAGCTGCTCCCTACAGCACTTCAAAACATGGGGTGGGGAATTCCTTAACGTCTACGGTTTGACAGAAGCGCCTGAAGCCTTTTTTTCGAAACAGCCAAAGTAAATACCTTATTACCTGACTTTGTGAAGAATTTATACACACACACACACACACACACATATATATATATATATATATATATATATATATATATATATATATATATATAAATTGATTTCTACCAATGACAGGGCGATTATACCATACGAATTAACTATTAAAGAAGGATTCTACATTACTAAAATGATGGTTATTTAAATAAGCAAGTTAAATTATATCAGTTTTGAAAATGTAAAATTATGACAACTGTATGTTGCGCGTTTTTTTTCTCCTCTTCCATCCCTTCTTCTTCTTCTTCTTCTTCTTCTTCTTCTTCTTCTTCTTCTTCTTCTTCTTATTCTTCTTCTTATTCTTATTCTGACAGTTTATTCACAGCTTCAAGCACAATACTCAATACTTTATCCGTAAATTGGAAAAATACAATAAAAAATTAAACAGCCAGACATTGTCGGTTTTTTTCATCAAAATATATTTATATATATATATATATATATATATATATATATATATATGAGAATGAATCGAATATAAATTCAAACATTCATAACATTAATTTAAAATAGGGTTCATACAATCCAATAGTAAAGCAATATTCTTTTTTATAGTATATTACATTAAAACGTGTCGAAACAACACTACACAAATGCACTTACGTTTCAATGTGTATCAACTCATCTCAGCCCTTAGTAAATGACTGATTATTACAATTATTAGGATTTAACTGCATACAACCTCTTTTCTCGTGAAAAAGAAAAAAAAAGAAAAGAAAAGGAAAAAGAAAGAAAGACACAAGATATAATCTCATTTTCCAGAGAAAAGGGAGAAGAGAAAAAGAAAAATATAACGAAAGTATAGAAATGTAAAGTAGCAAAACTTGTTATGTTCATAATCGCTTCAACCAATCAAAATGGCTTATGCTAAGTAAGAGGTCATGAAACAGATTTAAAATTGCAACGAATACAGACTTTATATTTGAAACAAAAACTTCGCTACAATGTTAACATCCAACGGCTGACATTTCCTATGAGGAAGAAAACGTAATTTAACAATACTTTATAGTAGATAAATAATATGGCACTTTATGATATAAATGAATGAAAAAGAAAGAAAAATATTTAACAAAATAACGAAAACTTAAAGATCAAACAAAATATTTAAATAAATGGAGTAAACAAAACTTTTAGCATATAGATCATATTTTCATTAGTGCATGCATTATGGTTCAAATTATTAAACTTGTTTAGTGTTCTATTGTTGTGCAAATTTATGATTTTCTCAAGATTATTGGTGCAACTATAACTAAGTTTTAATATATTCCTATTAAAAATTTTACTAAGAGATTTGCTTTTCGGAAAATGTATGCCAATTAATTTGAGAAACTTATGGTCTAACTTCGTACTAATTGGTTAAATGGTGGTGTGCACCAGATGATCTTCCTATTTCTATTTCTTTTCTTGGAATTACCATCATATTCTCTAAACTGAATTTCAGTGGACTTATACCCACTATTTCTAAGAACTTTATTGTACACACTACTATGTTTCTCAAACACACCTTTGGTCGATGAGTGTTTGCTAATTCTACGTTCTACAGGGGAAGGAATATGTCGGATTACAGACGGTGGGTGATTGGAGTTAGGGTGAATATAGATTTGGTTGGAATTGCTTTTCATATAAGGCTGAAAATTATCATAGACTAAATCCAACGTTACATCGAGAAAATAAGAAATTATTTCTAAAACAAATAATCAATGAAAGATAAGAAAATATTTCTAAAACAAATATTCAATGAAACGTAAGAAACCATTTTAAAAAAAAATATTCAATGAAACATAAGAAAACATTTCTAAAACAAATATTCCATTACCATCTTGGGTACTTAATCATTAAATTTAACTATTGTTTATTAGTGTAAAAAATGACTAAATTCGAAAGAGAAATACCAATAAATTCCATGTACAACAGAAAACAACTACTGTAGTTGCTAAAATAAAATCAACATTTTGGTTGCAATTTCTACTTGTGGTGTTATTTTCGAAATCTAAAAAAAAAATTATTTATTTTATCTCGAGCACTATAATTACAAAGATTGCTTGCCTTATTATTATCTTCAACAATTAACCTGCTCGACCGTTTGGGGCGAAATACAATCTTTGTTATATATATATATATATATATATATATATATATATATATATATATATATATATATATATTGTATTTAGGTAGCAATCCCTCATTTATACATGTTTCATTAAAGACGACAGACAAGGTACTGCGATTAAGCTTTTTATTTAATTTTTCTTGCGTTCGCACGAGTGTTTTCTTTTCTCGACACTGTGTAAAACTGTCCAAATGTTCTGTAATTTCAAGCGCTTTCGCTATATTTTTAGCCATTATCAATGATGATTTTATTTTTACTTTTTAACTGGATGTATGGGTTGAGTGTATATATCTAGAGTTATAGGGGTGGTTTATTTCCCGAATACAGTCAGCATATTGTGGCTGTGTTGTTTGTTAATTTTATACAATGTTGTCTTTTTCTTTTTTATTATTATTAAGGCTTCCATTACTTTTTGACCTTTTATTACAGGTGGATGCTTGTATTTTCTACTAGTATATTTCGGATGGAGTCTGGTAATTTTGTGTGTGTGTGTGTGTGTGTGTGTGTGTGTGTGTGTGTGTGTGTGTGTGTGTGTGTGTGTGTGTGTGTGTGTGTGTTTAGGCAGCATATCTTCATTCAAGCATGCTTGATTGAATAATCTGGTCATATTATGCTTATTTACATGACATGAGTTTTTTGTCTTAACAATTCACTTGGAGATTGAAATAGTTGAGAAAATAAAAGGAATGAGAAAAACTACGGAACCTTTCTTAATGAGTTTAATGGCAACATTAAGAAATTAATCCATGAATTTGAAAGGATTAAAATAAATAGACATAATATGTCTAGATTATTCGACCAATCATGCTTGAAGACAACAAATTTAAATTACTCATTAAAGCATATCTCCTTACACAAATAACTTACATAACGAAATTATAAAAAAAAACATATATAATCGAACAATTTCAGATCATTTGCTGTCGCGTTATAACGCTTTTGCGTTTTTATGTAGTGAATTTATATTAAATATAAAAATATCTGCTAATAAATTAAACAGATTTATCTTACCGTGACAAATGGTATATCTGATGAAACTTGGAAGTTGGAAGATAATTCCTTTGAAGTTTTATATCTCATATATATATATATGTGTGTGTGTGTGTGTGTGTGTGTGTGTGTGTGTGTGTGTGTGTGTGTGTGTGTGTGTGTGTGTCACTTTCTCTCTCTCTCTGTTGTCTGTGTGTGTGTGCGTATGTGTATACACATAAAATCGTGTTGTGAAAAGCTATCTGCCTGACCAAACCAAAGATGCCTTTTTAGAAAATGTGATGTTTGATCAGATTTTGCTGTATTTAATGTACTCCTTCCTAATTTTAGCGACAATTATATTTAAATACTTCTTTTTCATTATTATTATTATTATTATTATTATTAATTGTATTTCCAGTTTTTTTAATCCCGTTTTATTTTTGTCCCTCGATCTTGATATTTGATCAAATAACAAATTTTGTAGTTAAAATGAAATCAAATTTTAAAAAATAGGTTTTACACTACGTACCTCCACTGAATTTTCGATATCTAAGGTTTAAAATGAATTTTTAAAAATGAAAAAGCTTTCATTTTAGCTTTAATTGAAAGTTAAATGATTAAATTTATTTGCAGTAAGTAAACTATTCTGGTGTATTTCAGATAGAAATTATATAGATTGGAATGTATTTTTTAAAAGCGGCCATTTTCTTAATTTTAAGAGATTTGTAAGCAAAACAAAATTATTGGTTTTAAAAATTTTCCAAAACTGAAATTTATATTTCTGATAAGTTATTTGAGTAAAATTAGAAAATCTAAAGTTAAATTAATCTGATTTGAAATAAATATTATTTACTTATAGCATAAGAATGTAATATACAAGCATTTCTTAACGATGGGTCCTGTTTTTTTATTCTTTTTTTTTTTTGTTTTTTTTTTATCTTTATTGACGTATCGATAAGTTCCGATGTGATGACAGCTCTTATGGATGACCAAAACTGATATAAATTTACGAACTCTAATTGAACGCCTTTTTTTTTTAGTAATTTTTACAACTTAACATATTTTCAGCAATTATTTAATATTTTATTGCCTTTTAGCTTCGTTTCAAGATGCTTTATGAAATTTGTGTTTCGTCTTAAGGTTCTTAATTATTTGAAGTTTGACCCAAACTAAAATAAATACATAAAATAAAAAAATATTTAGTGAAATGATAATTAAAAAAAGTAAAACTTACTTTGAAATTTTGAATGGATAATTTACAAAGACGTTAATGATGAAAAGGAACTGAATAAGGAAAGTGAAGGAATTGCAGTGCGTCAGACGAAACTTAAATCACGTGACATTTTAAGGATTATGTCATGTGTGGTTTACCATAGGTTATAAACATTCCCAATTTCTATCTATAAATTTTTCTTAAAAATTCTTTTAAAAAATATATTTGCTCAAACGACTGTTATGAATTTTTCAATTTTTGATTCACTTAATCACCAAATTGCCGCCTTGAAAGGAATGAAGAAGTCTAAATGATTTTTAAATATTATAAATTATTTAATTAAAGTTTTAAAAAATGGAAACAATTCTTGTAAAAATTAATTATTCATCGAAAAAATCTTCTTTAAGACAGTAGTGTTCGTAATAAATCTTGTTTATCAAAGCAAATAAAAGCTTTTCTAATTAAATAATGTAATAGCTTTATTGCATTTTTTATTTTATAAATCAGAGCAGATTTTCGGTGAAAGGGCCAACTGTTTTCAAAAAAAAAAAAAATGATGATTTGCTTGCTCCAAGGAGATGTGCTTTTAATTAATAAATAATTCCCTGCCATAAAAATTGAATTTCTTGAAATTTCATGAAATTAAGACGCGTGTAACATATCTAAAAAAAAAAAAATTTTTAAAGATTTTCTAAAAACAAATTTCCAAAAATAATTTCATTTATTTCTGAATATGCCCTGAAAGTTTCGTTGAGTTTGGGGCCTTTTTTCATCATGCTATGCTGTTTGTTTGTTTTGTTTTGTTTTGTTTTTTGTTTTTTTTTGGGGGGGGGTCGCGAATATTTTACAGTCACTTCATAAATATATATATAATTTAAGATTAAAACATAATGAACACAGGCCTCTCGTTTAATCAATTTACATTTAAATTTAATATGAAAACGAACCAATAAGAAAATATTCTTGCAAATTTATACAATATTCCTTTATCGTAATCGAATTCAGTAGCCGAGGGAAGAGATAAACCAGGTAATCTATTTTCACCTTGGATTTTATGATCTTCACTTGGCTAAAGGTTTGTTTTATAATACGTACGGTTAGTAAGGTTAATAAGTGATGAGAAAGGATTCAGAAAATGTGATACAATGTGGACTGATTCGAATAAAAAAGGGAAGAAACGTCAGTGGAAACCTCTATTTCTTAACACTTGAATGTGTCATATGCTTAAAACTCATTATCTCTTGTTCCCGGCCTAAAAGTATGACCAAAGCGTGGTATCTTTAAAATGAGGAGAAACCTAAAACCGAGGATTGTAACTCTACGGAAGCCTCTTCCTCATTGCACTACAGAGGGGGGAGGGTTGGAGGGCACACACGCCAACGTGGTGGTAGTCCATTTTTTTTTTATCTTAGCCCAAATGCATCCATATGGGACCCTACATTGACCTTGTGGGGAGATAAGTAAATGCCTATCTCTTTGTATATGCTTTTTGAATGAAAGAAAAACACCTGTACGATTTCATTTCGATTTAATATGATACTTCGTTACGTATTCGTTAAAATTTTTAATTGGTTGTTGTCAAAATGTCTAGGATATAAATTTGGAAGTCATCATTTTTTGAATGCTCAATTCTCTTACATCTGCTATTTATAATAGACTCTAAAGTTGCATTTTCCTGTCAATATGGTTGCTTCTCTTTGAATTAATATTCATATTTTCATTTCGCATATTTTTCAAAATCTTTTCTAAAGTTGTATGAGATAAGAATCCATTATCTGATCTAAACTGCTTTTCTGTAAATGTACGAACAACATGAAAGCCTTTACTCTAAAGTATAAGGACAATTCAGAATTAGTATGAAGTGAATGCTTCTAGTATACACTTTGCCTCAGCAAGCTCTTTAAAGATATAGATTTTTTCTTTCGTCATTCTAAATTCATTATAGAGCAACAACTTAAATTCTCTCTAAGATCCTTTTTACTGAAAAAGTGCCACTTTTTTCCACCTGCTTACCCACGAACTACAAAACGTACCCCAGTTGACACCCGCTTCATTTCTTTTTCCTTCAACGATCTCAGCAGTGCTCAGTATTTTCTTGGATCCCTGTATTTTACAAATGTATTTCAGACAATTTCCAGTTTTCAATATCATAAACTTTTTATTCCAAGTTCTTTCAAAGCTCTCCATCATGATCTTGATATTTCCTCACTCACTTTTGATTTTACATTACGACCTGCTAAAATGATTGCGCCCACTATTTGACAGTTTTTCTTTTCTTTGTTTACGATAATTAAATCCTGATCTCTATAGCGCCATCTGCTTGAATCTCAAAGAATCTTTCTTACATATTTTCAAGAACAATTTCTGGTTTATGCTGATATCATTTTTTCACATTATTATTTATTTTATTTGTTGCATTGTCATATTCACACCAGATGTCTAGTGGTTATCGCTGGAAGTTGTAAATCCCCTATAATCTTGGGCACCTGCCTTACGACCCTCACTGAGCCTAACAATGCCTTTTTCAGAAGTTTCAATCTTGCTCCCAAATTCCATTTTATGTAATGTAGCCATTTGTTTTTTTAGGTTTGTTTGTTTGTTTGTTTGGGGGGGGGTTGCATGGTTCCAAATGCGCCATTTATTACAGGCACGACCGTAACTCTTATATCATACATTATCCCTTGTTTTCCAAGTAAAGTCCTGTTCATTTTCTACTTTTAACCTTCTTTTATCTTTACCCTCTGCTCTGTTGAAGTAGGTACACGTCTACAGCCCGATAAAATTTCTCTTCGTTGTTCACAACTAACAGATCTGGTTTTCTTACTTGAATAATTTGGCAGATCTATCTCTCGAGCCCCAAAGTATTTTTCCAATAACAACTTCTGACTTGTGCTAATATCATTTCTTTACTCAGCCATTTGCACAGTTCTATCTGTGATCTTCTTTCTGACAGAATTTGCAATCTCGTCTTTCCCGCTCACTTCCCCGAAAACAATATTTACCGTTTTTCTTGATTTTGTCAATTTCTGCCTTGGCACAATTTATTCTGATTCATTAATTCTGTGTCGTAATGATAGATTTCGTTTCTCTTTTTAGATAACCTCTGCATAAGCAACCCAGAGCTGTTATACGATACCAATTTTTATGTGTTTTAAATTCCTATAGAATTTTCCTTTTCCCGTTTTAAATATATTTTTGTTCCAAGTTTAACAAGATTTCATAAACTTTCTTGTAATTTTTTTTTCTTATTAACAGTTAGAAGCCGGAGCTGAGATAAGCGGACTTGGAAATTGTTGTTGCTGTCGTCTTTAACTTCGAACAGGTTTTCATTCCTTGTGCATGTCCCCAGAAGAAAGAAAATATATATAAATCATTTAGCGAGAAAGGAAAGGAAAACATAAATGAAAAGCCGATGAAGAAAAAAAAAACAGACAAAGCGTAAACAATTGGAGAAGGTGAACACATTTCAATCTTAAAACCGAATGGGATCCTTTCTTTCTCACTTAAGGGCGCCATTTAACTCATAAGATACCACGTTTTTCATTTTTACGACTGCTTTATACAGACGTGTCAAAAGAGATTGTTACGCCATCTGCTGGTGTATCAAGTAACTAAACAGCGTTCGTCGAAACAACTCATTCCTGTCAATCTAGATGTCTGGGCACACTATAGCATTTTACATTAAAATATGCTTGAAGGCCTACTTACATTTTCATTTGTTATTGATATCGAACTTTATTCTCGTTATCGTTGGTATTATTTTCCTAGACTATGACATCGAAAGAAACATCAAAATGTATTAAGAAATTTAAAAAAATGTTCTCTTCGTTATTTATCATGTTCATTTTTACCTTTACGAAGGTTAGTTGGTAGCGCATAGAAATAACAAGAATATATATATATAAAGGGTACATTAGTGGGTACACATCCCAGTTTTTTTTGGGTTTTTTTTTTTTGTTATTTTTTTAACAATGAACTCAATATCTATTGGACTAGAGATTGAATGTCTTACCAAAAAATGTACTTCCTGTTAGAAATGGAAACTGTATTCATTTTTGAGTCTTAGAGGTCACATTTAAGTCAAGCGGGCTTTACCATTAATCTGTTGCGGGTCGTATGCTGAGTGAGGTGTATCAGAAGGTAAATTTTTATAAGGTGAAAGTTATCCGTGTTTGCAATTTGGATTATCCCACAAAAATAGATTACACAAAAAACATAAGGGCAATTGCATAGCAAGGAATGACTGAACAACGTGATTAGAGATCAACAATAAAGAGATTTTTATATGCAATAAATACACATGCAAAGATAAACAGAATTTTTGTTGGTTTGGTAATTGAGATAATGTTGTGAAGAATGTTCGTGCAGAATTGTGGTAAGTAAATGCTGATGCTTTTAGCTTGTTATTAAAATTAAAATAATTTTTGTTTCTGCGTAGTAAAATATCAAAATGTATTATTCAACTGTTAGTGTGTGTGCGTGTTTGTTATTTATGAGTCAGAATTAAGGTTGCTAAGAGTTGTTTGCCTTTTAACTGATAGGCTAAATTGATGAATGTACAATTACTTTGACGTAGTGAAAGTGTTCACTCTTTAAGTCAAATGTTGGTGATGAATATCTACGCGGACAATGGTTATTTAAATGCTGCGTTGAGTTTGTTGAGAAACTTTAAGTGGTTAAATGGTTGCGAGTCAGTAAATTGAACAGCGTGGAGTTTGTATGGATTTCTTGAAATTTGATGACTGACTGACTGACTTGAATTGAGTCATGTGTTTGTTTATATAGAGTTGGGTGTTTATAAATATATATAAAAGGCAGGGTGTGTGTGTGTGTGTGTGTGTGTGTGTGTGTGTGTGTGTGTGTGTGTGTGTGTGTGTGTGTGTGTGTGTGTGTAACGAATGCACGGCCGCAATTTTCGACGGATTTGCACCAAAATTTACATGCACATGCTCCAAGTTAGCGAAAAGGCCAAGACCGACCTTGCATTTCCCAACTCCCATCGATAGTGTAAATAATCGATTTTTTCATGCTTCTACGGCAGTTTTCATGTAGTTTGCGGCCATTTTATACTGGCTAAAGTGAGAGCCTATAGCTGGCTGCCATGAATAGGCAGGAAGATTCTATTGGCCAGCGTGAGAGCCAACAGCTGACTGACACGAATGTTAACTAGCATGCTAGCATGCAAAAAAAAATCGATAGCTACATTTGTCACAAGTGGGAAAAATTTAAATCTGCATAGCACTTTACTCCAATTGGCTCATTCGCTTGCTTAAACTCAACGTTGATTCTGATTCCGCAGAACTGGGTTGGATGTGAAAAAGTATTTGTTGTTAACATTCTTTTTTCATTCGGTTTTTCCAGTTACGAGTCTTTTTTTTTTTTTAAAGCTGATCGGTTTGTGTTCATTTTGTTTAGTTCTTTATTTCGTAAGAGATTTAATGTTTAGTATAGAGCTTAGAAAAAATTCGCAGTGTGAGAGGCAAGAAGTAAGGCATGTAGTAACATCAGCACAGCAAAGGGCACTCCTTTAAAGGCAAGGAAAAAAAAATATTTTAAGTCAAGTGATAGCGATTGCTGTATGAGTCGTACGATTTTTTTTAATCAAGCACGGGCAACGCTGGGCCATGCTGTATACGTATATATATATATATATATATATATATATATATATATATATATATATATATATATATATATATATATATATATATATATATATATATATATATTTTAAAATGGACAGGGTCCGACAATTATTTTAAAACATTTTTATGTTTATACATTCTTTTTTATAGATACAAATATTTTAAATGTTCTGTTTATAATAAACAGTATTAAACAACATTTACCGGCCTGAATGTCCGAGAAATTTTCACAGAAAATATTCGTCCTCCGACAGGATTCGAGCCTATACGGAACCGTCATTTAGCTTGACGTGCCTTTAATCGATTTGGCCACAGAGAAGCGTATACTGTATTTGAACTTCAATCTTCCATGAATCTCTCACGTACATTCATATCTGCTCGTGGCGTATCAAATGTAAATAAATGACGTCACACATAATGAAATGGACAAAGTCCGACAATTATTTTAAGACATTTTTATTTTTATACATTCTTTTTTATAGATACAAATATTTAAGTAAAATTCGTCTTCCGACAGGATTCGAACCTGTATCCTATACGGAACCGTCATTTAGCTTGGCGTGCCTTTAACCGATTATATCCGACATATTTGTATTTTTAATTTATTTTGTTTAAACGTTATTTTTTATGGATAGATTTTAAACAGTGTTTTTCATCCAACTCGATCTACCGGCTTGAATATTGGAGAAATCATATCAGAAAAATATGCGTCCTCCGACAGGAATCGAAACTCCATCCCCTATGGAGGGTCCGTCATTGAATCTGACGTACCTAACTGCTCGGTCAAATAAAACTCGATTAGTAATTTTGAACAGATAGACACTGCCGATTCTCGAAACATTCATATCTGTTGTGTTTCGTATCTTAACGTAAACAAAGACAATTTATTTTTAGGAAATGGATTAAATCCGACATATTTTTAATTTAATTTATTTTGTTTAAACTGTATTGTTGATGAATACTCATATTCTAGTGTCTTTTTATTTTATGATTTCTTTTGGTTTTACACCGTCTCGGTCATTATAAAGAATTGGATGTTGTCATTACGATAGACAAGATTTTGTTGGCTATTTCTTGACATTGTGTTTGAGTTCAGTGAACCAAATTAATCCAAAATGAGGCCATGTGTAAAATTGTTGCAAGGTGCTAGAAAAGTATGTCACAAATATTTATATGGATTATTATTATTACTATTATTATTATTATTATTATTATTATTTTGTACGAATATTAAATATTCTGTGCATTCATTGAGATAACGTTTTTTTGACAGGGAAGATATTTAATGTAGACTATTTCTTTTGTATAAAAACTTTTAAAATGTTGAGTCTTTTGAAAAAATTGGAAAATACAATAAAAATTAAACATAATTTTGGGGTTGAATTTAATGACTTATAACTAACTTATTAGCTAAATACAACCACCACACACACACACACACACACATACATACATACATACCTATATATATATATATATATATATATATATATATATATATATATATATATATATATATTAAATTAATAAAAATTTCAAAGCCTTACCTCCCGACTCCCAGTTCGGAGAAAGCATTACGCGCATCAATGATAATGATTTATTTTTATTGGAATTTATTTACTATGAATGCAATAATCCACTGGTCAACACTTCATTATATATATATATATATATGTGTGTGTGTGTGTTAATTAGTGGCTTTTGAAACTCAACATTTTTTCTGATTTCTATATGGATTATCTTTACTGTGTATTTTAAATATTGAAATTAATGTTTACCACCCTTGAAATCGAGTGTCTTACTAAAGAAAATTTGCTTCCTGACAGGAATCAGGCTTTTATTCCCTTTTTCACACTTTGCATAAAACTATTTTCTCTAAATGAAAAAGTGAATAGAGGTTCGATTCCTTTCGGGATGCAGATTTTCTTTTGTTTGCCTCCCAATCCCAAGGTTGGTAGTCATTAATTTAACTTTTTAAAAAACAGGTAGACAGATTCAAATAAGTTCATCCACAAAATATAACGCTTATAGTAATATAAGTCTGTGACAATTTTACTTCTTGAATCTATTCTGACTTATGAACAAAGTCAAATAACTTCACGCTGCATTGCTCAAAGGAAGTTTCTCAGATAAAGTGAAAAAAAATTCGTACAGGAATAAATCGATGAGATAGCAAAGACATATGTTAATCTGAAACAAAGATTCAAATATTTCTCTTTATGTGGAGCAACTGTTTTATTTGGGAAATGCTTACCTGTTATCTCTTTTTCATATCTTTATAGGTGAGGTTTTGTGTCTCTTTTTCACCTTTTGTTTTAAAACTTTCCGTCACACTTCACATTTGTGTAACGTTCAGACTTAAAATAATAGTGTTTATCACATAAGAATGTATGTGTTCATGTGTAGGCATGCGAGAACTCTGTGTGTGTGTGTGAGAGAGAGAGAGAGCGCGTGTGTGTGTGTGCGCGCGTGTGTGTGTGAGCACGAGTGTGTGTGCACGCGCGTACAATCACATTTTCTTTTAAAAGATGCCGAGACGAATACCAACCAAACCTCTCTCTATTATCGGTGACTCGCCTCTGTTTCTCTCGGAAGTTAACAGTCTATTATTTTCTCTAATAAACAAACAGCTTTTTTTTTTTTTTTTTTTTTTTTTACTTCTCTCTTTATTATTTTTGGCTTACATTTGTTAATTTCTGGTTTTTGTTCTCTTCCATGTTTTTATTTTTAAGCTTTCTTCTTTGCCGAGTTGGAAATTTTCTAATAATTTTTTTACTATTCTTTTCTTTCCTCTTCATTTCTTTGTCGTTCGCTTTTTTGGCTTCGTCTTTATTTCAACTTTTGAGATAAATTAGAAAGAACTGAAAACGTCAGGAAAATGCATCGTAAACAATTAAATGAAATATCAAGTCGAAATAAATGACAGGGGAGACAATTTGCCATGCTAGATGAGGAATTAAGCAATGCTTAAAATTTTCTTTCAGAAGTCACGTCCGCTCACTTTCTAGTATTTTTTTGTTTTTTGTGGTTTTTTTTTTTTGTTTTTTTTTTTTGTTTTTTTTTTTTTTTTTTTGATATTTTGGGTTTATTTGATTTTTGTTCTTAACAAACACGAATTTATATTTTATTCGTGATTCTCAAATTCATTTTCCGATAACCTAATCTCATTTAATCATTCAGAAACCCGATTTTTCCCCAATTAGTATCTCAAGACCATATTACTCGAGGTCACGAGTTTAAACAACACCGTTGAGAACACTATTACTTTTATCCTGTAAACTTGACTTGGCAGCTATATTTAATTTCTTTGATTTAATATTTTATGAGTAAAAGTTACAAGGAAGGTAAGACAGAAAAGCATTACACCATGGATGCTTTCTCTTAAATATAGCAAATGCCAGAGAGTAGAAGGAATGTATTTTCGGTTGGGATATGTTAAATCTGAAAAAAAAAAACAACTTTAAATAGATAGATATTAACTAAGCTTTTCAGGAAAAAATGAGTTAAATTTGAAGCAAGAACGGTTGTGTAGTGCCAGTCTTTAAAATAAGAACAGCATACCTCTCTTGCTTGAAAATCAGCATTCAAAATTCTGTCTTTTATGAGGTTCAGGCACCAATTATTTCCGCTCATGAGAAATATGTATCTAACAGTCACCCCTTACGTGGCATATATATATATATATATATGTGTGTGTGTGTGTGTGTTTAATGGAACCGAAGTAATGGAATTTGATTCTTATTTATTAATCCAACAGAGTTTATTTCTTTAAACGTTATATTTTTAGTGGATACTCATATTTTAGCAAACGTTTCGTTTATTTATTAAACAGTTTATTTATTTTCGTCTACCGGCCTGAATATTTGAGAAAAAAATACCATTTGCGCCTAACAAAACCCGTTGATCAGTAAATTACTTGAGGTTAACGCGTTTAAGGCGAGCAATTCTTTTGAAAATAAAATGCTCAATATAAAAAAATAATGGAGTAGCAATAGATAATAAATAAATAAAACTTCAGATGACTTATCTTCCAACTTGAAGTTTCACAGATACACTGTTTCGCTTGTGGAGATAAATATATTCAATTCATTTACATTTATTTCTTTTTATTTTAAATACATTACACGAAACAAGCCAATCATTGACTCCAACTAAATTTGAAACCTGTTTTATACTAAAAAAATATGACCTGACAACAATTAATCTGAGATTGTTCTATTATGTATTTTTATAATTTTACAGCTATAAAACTTACTTGTGTAAAAATTTAAGCAAATAAACCCAAACGATTGTAGTTTATCAAATCTTAGTCATGAACGCTGATGAACGTAACGGTATATCTGTGAAACTTAAAATTGAAAGATAAGTCATTGGAACTGTTTGACGTCATTTTGACGCCCCTTTAACATATTTGATAAAATATTGTGCATCGCTGCACTGGTAAAATTTCGAGTACCATTCAAATTTGATACTTTCTCTTTAGCAAGAGCAAATTTTCAATTCTTGCAACAAACATTTAAATTGATTTAGGTCAGGCTATTGAGAAGTATGTTGTTTTGTGTCGTTAAGTGATGAATTGTCTACCAAGTCTGGAAAATAAAGGGTTAAAGTTTTTAGAAAAAAAAATCACTTTCCACTCAATACTGATAATTGTTTTTCAGCATCTGTTGCGGTGTAATGAAGTACCTACCACGATATCACGTCAATGCCTCGTGTGTCGAAATTTAATTTTGACAACCCGGATCTTGATTCGATACAAATTTCCACGTTGTTTAAACAAATAGAACGGATTATTTCCAAACCCTGGGAAATTTTCTTACAAATTTCTTCAGTTTTTTTTTTCTTTTTTAAACTCAGTCTCAATCAATTTTCTTTTCACAAATGAATAAGTGTTTAATTTGCAAAAAAAATAAGCAACTCTTAAATAAAGTCATGACAAACGTGACAAAATAGTGGGAATGCTCCAATTTTAACTAATCTCATGAAACCCTTCATGGAAATTATATTGCCTAGTTATCTGGTCAGATCAGAAGTGGATCGGACTGAAAACTTACCAATCGGATATATATATATATATATATATATATATATATATATATATATATATATATATATATATATATAAGTAGACGTTCCGTTTATTCATTAAGCTAAGGAGTATATTTATGAAGCAGTATGTCTATTTATTTTGTCTACCGTCCTGAATATTCGAGAAATCTTATTAGAGAAAAATATGCGCTCTCTGACAGGATTCCAACCTGCGTTCTTCTCCTAGAGGAAACTGCTAATAGATCTGACGTGCTTTGACTTCTCAGCTACAGAGTGTATCGATGACCAAGCTAAAAATGAATATGGAAACTGGACATCCATGTCTATTTCGAGAGTCAGAGAAAAATCTGTGTTTAAATATTCCAAACTTTGCTTGGTTATTGCCGCCCTAGGTAGCCTTTGTGGTCAAAGCACGTCAGATCTTTATTTTTTTATTATAAATATTCATTCATTTTTCCATGGTTTTAGAATTCAAAATTTTCCTTCTATTAGATTTGTTGTCTCTCAAGACTAGAGAGCCTCGTTTACGCTGCTATTTAAGCGGGAGGATAGACGGATTCCCAAGACCATTTTCATGAAAGATGGATGCAACACACTGGCCTGGGACTTGAACTCGTGTTGCCGTTTCTACTTACACGTCAACAGTCAAATCAATTTATCCCAGGTATAGTAGATCAATATTTGGTTTTTTATGAAAGTTTTTCACTCAACAGAGGTTATTTGGTACGAATTAAAATCATCAAGAAAAAAGACGTAAATGAATTAGATATTAAATTGCATTTTTTCTTTTTCTCAAATATAGATCTCATAAAATATGTTTTCATTGTTTATACATTGAAGTTATCTGATAGACAAAGTGTGTAAACATGTCTTAGTGAGTGACTGTGTGCGAGTAGGTGTGGGTGTGGTGGAGGAGCTTAGTAGAGCGACGCAAAGAATAGGAACATTGAATTTTCTATGTCAGGGGAGATTTCTTGTTTTGAAAGTCAACGTTCAAATTCCTAGCTTTTACCTGGATTCGAACATCGATCACTGGCGCCAGTGGTGGATAATTAACTACCATAGCCACCATTATATATTCTGGCCCATATCATTTATCCAATATGCAACGTTAGAAATGATGAAAGAACTGTGTCTTTCTTCTTATATTTATCAAAAGATGATCTATTGTTTCTGTTGTGTAGAAAGACTGTCTAACCTTCTTTAAACTATTATTGAAATTATGAATAGAACGTCTGCTAATGGAACAGTGGTAAAAAGTATGTCGCTAAGGCGTAGCGCCTTCAGTCGTACTGAACTACTGTATTCTCATGTGATTAAACTCTTCTTCACTCAGCTGTTTGTTTCCAGTCTTTTCTTTACAGTCTTACTAACCAGCAATTACGAGCGTTATATGAACATGGAAAGTGTTATTCCCATATACATCATCTTTATTGTCGTCGTTTACAGCAATAGTTTTGGCGGCAACGATAACTTTATTATCTTCCACATATACGATGGGTGACAACTTAATTTCCAGAATGGCCACGTGCGATTTTGCACACCTGAACAGAACTGGCTGCATACACCTTCAAAGCATTTCCCTTATAAAGCTAAGCACTTTGTTAGATGATGGTGCCCTTTCTGTAAACATTCATGGAACTCATTTTCAGGAATAACTTTTTAATTACGTGTTTCTGAATTCCAGGAATGTCAGAAAATCTTTATCTGTTCAGGGCATTTTCAATTTTGGAAATCACCAAAAATCACAGGGAACTAAGGCTAAGGAATACGTTGGATAGCCCATTTTTGTAATGGATTCTTTAACCAGGAAATTATGAACTCATAATGTAACATGCGACGGAACATTGTCATGGTGAAGAATCCACTTGACAGTCATGTGTTTGGCTTTTTCTCCGATCACTTCATCTTCGATTTAAAAGCACCAAGGTTCGCATGCTATTCTTTATGTTTCTGGTTTCTCGATTCTTGAATCCTTGTGCACATCTCCATTCCTTGAACCGCCTGTGCCACTCAAAAACACTCTTCACTCAAAATTTGACGTTAATCCATTGATCCAGGTTCCTTTCACTTTCAATAGTATAACATGAATACGTATAACTTTCTCTGTTGTTCGGCAACAAATGATTTTTTCTGATCTGCTCAAGAAAGCAAAATGTGAACATTGTCCGGACATTCTCGGATATAAATGCATGCCCAACATATTTCTCAACGATTTGCTGCGGTCATTCCAAGAATTAAATTGTTGCATCTTGTATATCTACAAGCTGCGACAATTTAATTAATTTTAATTCCCGCGTATATATTTATCAACATAATTATTCCCTTGCTTATCGCTCATTAGCATCCACATTTATAAAGATTTTGTCTTGAAAACTCCGTAATTAATATACATATATATATATTTGTATATAAGTCGATCTTCCGCAGAAATTTGTTCCATTTCGTCTGTATAGTTATATGGTGTTGATGCGAATTATAATCTTAAGTATTAAAATATTGAATGATTTTAATGTTTTTCCCCTATATCTATAGCAGTTGTCATGTACACACATGTCAGTTAAAAGATAAAGTTTGTTCTTGAATTATAACAGATTTAAAAGTTTCACGATTCAAAAGCTAATGCTGAATATAGACTTTTTCCTTCTAAATCGTAAAATTTCCAACTTTAAATGAGGTGATGTCTAACCGCCTTCTAGAAGCTTCTTGGTTGTATACTTAAACGTGTGCGGTTTAACCTCTTTCACCTGTTCATCATTTGAAAGCTACAGTCCTTTGTATCCTTCATGGGTTTAAACAATGAGAGTCTACCATATCAGGATTGAAGGATGGATGAGACAAGATTGTCCAGCCAAGTACTGTGATTACTTGTCTAGTTTTTAAGCTACTGTGAGATCTTGCATTATGTTGCAAAAACATAGCTTCAAATGTGGCCTATCTAGAAGCTTTGATCAGAGTTTTATCAGTGTGTGTTCTCATAGGAGTTAATATTGAGAGTGGTGTCATTGCGGATAAAATATAAAATAAGATAACTCCCTTCTGGATTCCAAACATATTAGCCATCAATTTTTCTAGAGTGTTGCTCTTAAATTTCTTTCTAGATGAGTCTGGGCGATGCCATTCTATTATCCATCTTTTGTTCTCTGCTTCCATCTCATGTCACTATCCTTTTTAGGACGGTGTTATCCGTATTGTGCAACTGTAGAAGTTCACTGGTTGCAACCACGCTTTTCCCTTTCAGCGAATCTGTCAACTTTCTGGGAAACTGCTATACACAAACCAAGTGACTGCACCAAACTGTAGTCCCCATGGCTCACTTGAAGGTTTTTACAGAATTTCTTCTGTAAACTATGAGAGCATAAACCTGTTTAGCTTTATTCACGGCAGCCGATGGTCTCTGTGCGATTGTCACATAGGTTAGTTTCACTTTTCTCTTTACGATTACCATTAATTTTACTGACACATCTATTTCTCATGTTTGCGTCTTATGTAGCCTTACCCGAAACAATAACTAACGTCATCACATAAAAATAATCTCTTTTTCATTTTCATAATTTTTTTAAAATAATATCAACAAATTCACCTCCAAGTAGAGTGGTTAAAATACTTGCTGTACTATAGGCATTGTTTGAAATCCAGAATTATGTGGCAAGCACGTAACCACAAATTTCTGACATAATCTAAAAAATGTTGAATTACAAAGTTGAAACAAATTTGGAGGGATTGATTTCAAATTAATATCTCAGACTGTCAGTTCGATCTTCATTGCGTGCATCATTATTGCACATTATGCTTTGTAGGTAAATATCATAAAATTAATTAGTTTGGGAAAATGACTGTTTTAAATATAACTGTTACTTATGCACAACACCCCTACCATATTCGATACACTAGCCACACCACTGAATAATAAAGTTCACTTCTTAAGATCTGACTGGTTTTGAGTAGTGGCATTTTTTTTTTAAGGAGGTCTTGAATAAAATCTGATTTATCCAAATACTATCACTCTACACATACTAACATGAGATACTAAATGATTATTTATATAATAATATAATTGTATAAATACAGTTATTAATATCAATCTCCAGTGAGATTTCACAGCATACTTGGTAACGATTGACTTTACATCGTTATATAAAGTAAAGTTTATAAAGTAAAGTGCTTTGCCATAGTTATTGATGTAACCATAAAATTATGTTTACAAAGAGAAATCAGACTTCCTAATAGAGAACAACAATTGAGTCATCGTAATAAATGGCTGCCTAATAAAATGCAAAGTATTGGGCACGATGTGTACGTGTTGATTATTTCCCATCTCTCTTGAGGTCGATAGTCGAAGCCAGGAATTTTAATTCTGATTTTCAAAGTGGAGTAGGGGTGGGGGGGTCTCTCTTTGTCAAGATTAGAAGCGCAATGTAATCTTTCTAATGCCTACATTATTTTGTGCTACACTAATTTAGCCCTTGTAAATATCTCACTTCACTTTACACATGCACCTACACACACAAACATATATATGTGTATATATGTATGTATGCAATGTATGTATGAGATCTTAGATTTCTGTTTCATCGTGAAGATTTTATACTAATGCACACACATATTACACACACACACACATATATATATATATGTATATAGAAAGAGAGAGATTTAGATATAGATATATGTAGATTTTATCCATTAGATCAATCTTTTGTTAAGATTTTATCCTAAGATAGATAGATAGACTGATTGATTGATTGATTGTCCATTAGATTATTTTAAGCCTCACAAATAAAAGCGCCTTCAAAAATGTTTGCAAGTTATCAATATTCCAGTAAGGAACAAACGCTGAATGTGTAACAAGAATAAATGTATTTTGTTTTTACACTTGAACTGGTTCACAAAGAGGAGTGATACTGTATTTAAAAACAGATCACTGATAAAAATTCATAATTATCGTTATTCACATCACCAGCGGCGCAAATAACAATGTTCGATCCCGTATGAAAAAAACAGCATTTCGAATGCTTTTTTTCTAGATAGTATGATGATTAGCATAACACACTTATCCTGCCTCCTGTGTAAACTAAGCTTAGTAAATTCCATCATCATCATCATCATCATCATCATCATTTCACCAACTGTCATCATTGTATAAATGTTGACCATTCCGATAATCAATCACGCATCACCATTATCGTCATCAACATGGAGGCAAATGACACCATCTTTCTGGTCGAACAGTGTGAAAATATGGGCTGGTCTTCTAACCACATAACACACACCATTGATCCTATCAGCGCCTGCTTCAGCAGTCTGATTTGTTATCTACAACGTTTTCCGATTGATGGCGCCACATCAAAACCTACCAACCCTGCGTGCGACCGTTAGTCCGTAACTACTAATACTTTCCCCTCACTCCGTGACAAACATAATGCAAAAGAATCAGAGACCAATAGGGAGAGATGTAAGAAATGATTGATTCCAATGATGACAAGACAACAGAATGGTCAGAAAGATTGAATTCGTCTATAATATGCGACATTACTGACCGTAGTGACGTCATATTAATAAATAGTACTTTCCCATTTAATTTGCTAGCAATGTCCGCATAGGCCTTTTTGATCAACATTATACGAACAGACCCTTGAGAATATTCGTTTCATTATAGTGAATTAATTTATTGTATACCCTAAACTTGTGTGTGTGCGCACGCACGCGCGTGCGCCAGTTGAACCTCAGTGTGTATCTTTGTGACTTAAGATCATGAGGTAACTTATATATTGTAAAAGATAAAAATATTCTTTATTTCAGCGAAGAATATGCGCATGGCGTAAGGGTTGCCGGCGTGGAAAGAGGAAATGACGAATCTTGTTCAAATTCCAGCCAAGTTCATATCACATTAATGCTTTTCTCTTCAGCTATGAGTTAAATAGCCGGTAGATTGGTCTCACTAGCCTTATGTGAATGCCAGTGTTAAGAAAAGGCGACTCTGCATTCAAAGCTACGGAAAAGGCTCCAAGAAATCATTCCATCATCTTTCTCAAGAAGCCATAGTAATTTACAGAAGCTATGGAGTGTTACGGCTGCCTTCGTATTGAAGGCACGTAACATTTAAAAATATAACTGTATTTCTCTCGTTCTGTAAACAAAACATCTTCTTTTATGTACAGTGTCCCTTTAGGGCGTAGGTGATCAAAGATCTCCACAACTTTGTATCTCTAAGTAATATTTGCCCACTTATTATCTGCTCCAATTTCCTGTTCTTACAGGTTACTCTTCCCTTCCTACTGCTCCATTTACCTTCAATATATCATGCGAGGGTCAAATTAATCAAGCCTTCATTACTCATTTTCCATAGAAACTTCAACTGTCTCATTCTAAGTTGTCATTTTCTTTAAAACTTTCTTGTTGATCACAGCATCCTCTTCTGTGGAACCACATTTGCTGCCTCAAGTTTCCGTTTCATCCGTAAGGAAATTGTCCAATATTCATAGATATGTAGAAGGATTTATATTACATAGCAGTACAGCACATTCTTTATTAACAAAATTTTCCTGTTTCTTAATAGTTTGCTTAGCCTTTGGAAGGCATCTTTCGCTGTTCCAATGCACCTCCTGCGTCAAATTTTGCGTCGGCTGTTAAAACAATTCCGAGATAGTTCAATTTATCTACTTGCTTGATTCTGACGTCTCCAATTCGTAATTCCCATCTTGAACTGTTTCCCTTGCTAACGACCATATATCCGCTCTTATTAAAATATACTTATGCTCTTACAATATTGGCACAAGGGACAGTAACCATTGTAGCAATGATCTGTGAGATTTACTCCAAGGCGAGGGTTTCTGGAATCTCTCGACTGTTCAGAACAAAATGGCGAATAAAAATGTGCAAATCAAAATTCAGGACTAGCTCGATATCTGCTATATCTTTCAATAATCCAAAGCAATACCAAACAACTTTGAGCCCAACTTACCGCATCCATTGTTAGTAATCTTAACAAGAAGTTGCGATGAAATACATTTACACAAATATTATGCCACACGCTGTTTCGTTTAATTTAAAGTATATTGACCATTTTTCCTCAAGGTTCAAAAAGTTAGAAAGCAACAGTCGAAAGAGCAATGATGAATTGGGTGTATGTGAATGGAAGATGGTAGGAATTGGTGATTATGAGAATAAGGAGGATAGATAACGATTGATTTTTAACTTGAAGAGGTCAAGATTAATGTTCGAAAAATTATCTGAGTGGAATTTTCGTCTTAAATTTAGTATACAGGGAAAATAAGGCTGATTCGACTCTGGAGTATGACATTTCCTAGGAGTAAAACTCTCTCTTTTACAATAGCACCAACTTATAACACATAAATAACAACAAACCAAAAGTGAAAAGCACAATAAGATATTACGAAACTCCCACAGCAAGATTTGGCCCAACTATTTTACTTGTTTCCCCCAATCGAATAAGGATTCACTCCTTACATCCATCCGTTGGTTTTAGAGAGATTTTACAAACTGAAAATGCCCATTTGCAAATTATGGTATCTATCTTAATGTACAATTTGTTTGGCGAAAAAGGTTCTGTTACTACCTCTTTGTTTTAGACGTACTGTTCTCTGTCTTCATATGCTACACAGCTGAAATGAGAAAAACAAGAATAAAAACAAGTGCCGTTAATTAGTAACGTTGAAAAAAATCATCATCGCCAAAATTATCATTCGTTATCGGCATCATCGCTGTCGTTATCTCTTATGTCGTGTGATTTTCATTTTCACATCTTATATTATCCTTGTACTCATTTATTCTTTCAAATCTCAAACCTCTTTAAATATTTCAATTTTTAAATTCTTTAACTTACACCTTTCTTATTTGAATTCTTTTTCCTGAAACTTTTTCTGTAGTCTTTTTTAAATAAATGTGTTTTTTGCTTCCGTTATACCTCAGGAATTTTCTTGTTCGGTCACATCATTTTTCGGATTCTCACTTTTCTTTAACGTTTCACTCACTCTTCTTCATTGTCTCGAAGCGTTGTCTTATTTTCTTATTTGATTACCTTTCTATGTCTCTTCTTTTGTGTTACTTTTTTTACACTGTTTTTTTACGCTAGTGTGCATATATATATATATATATATATATATATATATATATATATAATTATTTATTTAAAAATATGATTCCAACACGCTACATAAGAGGTCTCATGTTTCAAAACAAGAGCCGAAAACTTCAATATAATTATTTGAATTAAATTGAATTAAAGTAAGCTCTGTTCCATCTTCAAGCGAATTTTTTTTTTCTTTTGAATAACTTATTTCTGAAATTTACTTGTTTTAATAGCATATTCATTAGTGAAATCAAAATTTCCATGGTAACAGCCAGAGCGATTGTTTAAAACGGAAGGGGTGTTGTGTGTTAATAATTTGTATCAGTATAGAGTTACATTAATAGATGTCAAATCAGGGTAAGGTGGGGATGTCTAAAATTAAAATGGAGATTTATTTATTTTTTTATTTTATTTCTTTCTGAAAGGGTTTTGTGTATATATATATAAAAAAAAAACTGCCGTAACATTTGTTTTTTGATGACTTCATAAAGGGTTATCTTTTTTTGTAGGGGTATTTAAACTATTTATAAAAATTATTCTATTGTATGTTTGTTTTATATATATATATATATATATATATATATATGGGTTAACGAGGTATAATTTTTTTATATATAAAGAACAATTTGGGCGGTAAGATATATGACAAAGTGAATATATATATATATATATATATATATATATATATATGAAGATAATGAGACAAAGTAGTATAATAAATGACGCTTCGTTCATCAGCTTTTCCCCTGTTTCATTACTTTTCTTTCAGACACACTTATACATCCTATAAATGCAGATATACACACACGTGTATGTGTGTGTCAATTGTGTCTTTTGCTTGTTTTTTTTTTACATTTTCTCACTTTACTTTCAGCTTCTCATTACTCCCTCATCCGATCATCTCTTCTTTCAAAACCTCTTTTTATAATCACTTCACATTGCATTATTCGTATCTTATCACAAATAATAATCGAAGAATAAATCGACCCAAACAATTTGAAATAAACAAATACGAAGATAAAGAAAATGCATTAAATATTATTTTAGGTGATGGAAGCCCTCAAAATCGGAAATACCATAATATTGCAGATGAAACGATTATATCTTTGAATATTCTGCAGTCGTATGAATGCGTGCGAAAAGTTTATTTAGCTATGACTAACCCACTATATGCCCTACTTCCAATATCTGTTAAATTTTACACGATTCTTGTAAAATCTTTTATAACTATTAATACATTAAGCTAAAACAAAATGCCTAACACATACTTTCCATTCTGTCCTGGCCTTCTCGCGCAAATCACGAAATACCTTGAACGCGATGTCGAGCGTGACGCATTTGCAATTAGAATTTATCGTTCGCTTGCCAAATTCTATTCGACTGGAAATGACACACAACTCCTGAGGTGGGTAACTGAATCTTCAAACGTTATGGAGTTTGGTTAATGATGGAAGGACAAAAGAAAGTGGTAAGTTGATGAACATTGTTAATTTGGAAGGAGAAAAATAAAAACCATTATTTAATTGTACATTAATACTAGTATTTGTTTAATCATTTCACTCCAAGCAAGACAATAAACCCACTAAGACGGAAGAGGTTACCGAGTCTGAGAGAATAAGAGAAAAAATAACACTATTAAGGAGAGAGGGGACAATAAAAGAAGAGGAATTAAGAAGACAAAGGATAACGATTGATATTGCATTTAAATTGTTGAAGATCAAAATCGACTAGAAAGTGAGAAACCAGAAGAGTGTTCCACAAGCGAGAAGTGAAACAGAAGAAACTGTTAGCATAGAACTTACGGTTACATTTAACTGTTTCAATTGTAAAATGATGAGACCTTGCCACATAAATAGAGGAAAGCTCATCAGAATAATCACCATGAAAGTGTTTATATAAAAGGCAGAGTGAAGCTATATTACGACAGTAGGAAAGGGACTGATGCCGAGATGCCAGATCAGGACCAATAACATTACTGATTCTTCTTTGAATTTTATCAAGAATCTCTAAATATATAGCAGGAGCACTGGACCAGATGTGGTAACAATAGTAAAAGCAATATGAAAAACATGAATTGTCAGCGATGCATCATCATCATCATCCACATAATCAGAATAACTCCCAGTGTTAATATTATCATTTTCATCATTTGCATAACACTAGGGTTGAGTTTTTATTTCTCAATGATTTTTTAAAATAATCTCCGTTGGCCTTTTTTTCATTTTTCCAAAAAGTTTAGTGTTTATTGCAACATTAAATCATATTAATATCATCAGTTTCGTGCATGCGTCGCTTTTTGGACCGAAATTGTATCATATTGTTGATAATTATTTATTGGCACATCCATTCAAACGGAATATGTCGACTCATGTATGGATTTAACGTAACAAGTACATATCATTTTATTGATATTTACTTGTGTACAGCTCAAAGCCAAATTCAGAATGTTGTTGTCATTTACTGGCACAGAGTCACAAGTAGAGGGGAACCAGTGAGGTTCGAACTCACGACCAAGGTACTAATGGTCGCTCAACCTATGTAACTATTACATAATCCCGAGACTCTCCAACTTTATATATTTTTGTTACTAAACTAGCGTTAATTCGTCTATTTTATTTTGCACGGGTGTGTACAGGTTAATTGAAGAATCATTTAAATATGACATCAGTTTTTTTAGACGCGATCTCATGAAGAAAATTTTGACAGTATCATAGATTGAATGTCAACCAACTTTGTTCATCAATATTGTACCTAATAATAGACAGATGTTTATATCATTAAACATTTATTTGATCTGATGGATATCAGACAAGGGACAAACTGGAAAACATTTTTGAAGCGGGCGCATTTTTTCTACACCTGCTCTTGCATAATATACTTTTATCAATTCTTCTTTTCCTCATTCATATATATATATATATATATATATATATATATATATATATATATATATATATATATATATATATATATATATATATACACTACAGTCTAAAAGCTTGAGGTCACTCATGGTAATTTTTAAACTGGCCCCAAAAGTAATTGTTTTATACTTTAAATAAGAGAAAATTATTATACATGGTTAAAAAAAAATGTTAGACGTGATTTTTATTAGAAATTTTATTATGACAAAAAGAAAAATTGCCTTTTTATGATTAAATTTTGCTCTCGTCAAAATATCTACTTGATTAGCAGTACAACTTTTTGGCATTAGTTGCAAAAGTTTTTTCAAAGTATAAGTTTGATAATTGATTCCATTCTTTTTCAGTGACTCTAAGTGCTTTTTTCATTATTTTTTTCAATCAAATTCATCCTATGCTAATTCTGGGTGGCTTCAAACTTTTGAACTGTATATATATATATATATATATATATATATATATATATATATATATATATATATATATATATATATATATAATTGTCTAAGTACAGAGAGCGCTTTTTGGCCTCTTGGATGGAATGAAAACATTATTTATTCTTCTTTCGTGTTTTCTTACTATGATGAGTGGTTGAAAGAGTATTGCAATTGCTGTTCTGGATCCATATGTACTCTCATAGTCACCTTCACGTATACCGACTGTATATTACATCATACCATCTTGGGATTCGGGTAGATAACTTCAGGATCTTCGGGTAATATGTGTGCTCTGTAAAATGTATTGCACACACCTAACGGAATATGCGTGTATAAACGAAGAATTAAGTTAATCTTCAAACACGTATCTACAAATTTCAATAATTTTATTTTATTTGAGTATTATTTGTCTTTTAAATTGGAAGAAATAAATTACAAAGGTTCTTTGCGAACAACTTCACAAAAATGTTTTGTGTGTCTTTTTTTTTTTACAGTACAACTAAATGAATTGCGTTAGTATAGGATAAAGGGAAAATGCGTCTATATATATGCAGATATATATGAAACAGGTCTACATTGTCACTGTGTGTATGAAATTGTAGCCGTCAACCATATAACAGAAACTGTCAGTAAATTAGTTGCTACTGTCTCCGCATGTAAACAAGTTAGCGAAATGTCGTCTCTATCGCTAAACATAATTTTTGTAATATTGTATACTCGAATAAATATGCGAAAGATGTGTGTAATTAATTGTGCGTGTGAATTTCAGTTTCTTTTGTCTAACAAAACGATCGAACAAACATCCTGGTCAATGGTTCACTGAAACACTAATTAGCGAACAAGAATTGATCAGATTTATTCTAAAATAGTAGGCTCCTGGTGAATCTAAAATTTAGATTTATTAATCTCAAGCTTATTGGTAATATATTTTTTAAATATTCTTTTCGAGAAAGAAAAGTATTGATCTACATATTCTGAAGTTGAGTTTCCAAAATTTCATTCTAAGATATTTTACTGTCAGCAATTTCAAAGAACATCGCGCATCTCGTACAGCGGAGCTGATTGGTTAATATATATGAATATAAAAATTAAAATATTTGCAGCCTGTTAATGTACAAAAAACGAATTTTCAGTGGCAGTACTTAAATCTATTATCATATTTCTACAATTCGAAAACGGGGCTCGACAAATACCTCCCCACTAGATATAAGTATATCGAAAAATGTAAAAAAAATGTACATTAAATTAAAATTAATGCAATGTTAGATCTTTAAAATATTAATTATTAAATAAAGACATATTGCTTGAATTTTGTTTCTGTATTTTTTATGTGCAAATGAATAAAAGATGAAAGTTCTGTGCATGTAATTATAGAATTAGTATTATTATTGTATGAATTATTAAAAGTTCATCTTTGGCACGTTGTGTAGATGGTGTTTCGGTGTAAGTTGGTTCGAGTCTATCTGTAGAGATTGTCTCTTTTGAAGTTTTGTCGATAATGAAGAAATATTTTTCTTTTTTTTTTTCAAATAGTTTTGTATGGTTCGTCGTAGTTTTGTTGAAGGGATTTTTTTCAACGAAGTTTGAACAGGAATTGTCCGGATGTTGAACTGAAAAGTGTCCGAAAATTAACAAGGGTTTCGTTCAGATGCAAATAAAAAAGTTTTTGAAATCAAATAAAATACGAAAAGTTTGTAAGTAACTCCGAAAGTTGTGTTTACAATTTCAAAAGTAAAAATGTAGATTGAGAAATTCATTTTTAGGGAGAGTCGTGTCAGCCACTACGAGATTAGCTCCACTTAGCTTGTTGGTAATAAAAAAAATATCATATTAATTGCGGACTTTTGACCTAAACGAAGCGAATGAAAGTTCTACACACTAACAAGTGAAAAGTCATTATTTTTTAGTCTGGAATAGATATCAGACTCAATTTGTCTTTTGATTTTAAATTCGATTTGGTAGACAAAAGCCATACGTTCAAAATGTAGACAGTTTTTCACAATTATTTGATTTGTTATTGAAATGTCGGTGAGCTTACAATATTTGTTGATGTCACCATATATATATTAATAGATGTACATATGATCCTTCATGATATTAGTAAATATACATATTACCCTTTATATATATGTGTGTGTGTGTGTGTATGTGTGTGTGTGTGTGTGTGTGTGTGTGTGTGCGTGCGTGTGCGTGTGTGTGTGTGTGTGTGTGCGTGCAATATATTTTACAGAGAACATAGCACATATTTTCTTTAATAAGATTTCTCGAATATTCAGGCCGGCAGAGGAAAATAAATAAATATATTGTTTAATAAATAAACAGAGCATCTACTTAAATATGAGCATCCACTAAAAATAATGTTTAAAGTGATAAAAATCGGTCGAATCCATTAGTTCTTTAGAAAATTATCTAACTACTACGTTTGGACAGCAAATATGATAATTTTGAAGAATCTATGACTTGAAGGATTTTGTTTAAAGGCACTGTTCAGACCTTGCTTAAACGGCGGAACTTTGTGGCCTTGTCGCTTAAGGCGGAACGGATCTAACGACGATTTCCTTCTGCTCAAAGATACGCAGGTTCGAATTTTGCCGGAGAGGGCATACTTTTTCTCTAAATATATTACTCGAATATTCAGGCTGGTAGATGAAAATAAATAAATATAATGTTTAATAAATAAACGGAGAGGGTCTACTCAAATGTGAGTATCCACTAAAAATAACGTTTAAACTGATAAAAATCTGTCGAAAAATAATTAAAATATCTATATATATATATATATATATATATATATATATATATATTACTGTAACTGTTTTTTGTTGAAACAAAGTGACACAAGATGATGTCATTTAAAGTGTCAAATCCTACTTCATATTAACCGCGAAAAAGAATGCTCTAAACTGAAATTTAAGCGAGAGCTCAGTGATAATTTAATGTCAAAATTATGAAATTTAATATTCATACATTTCACGTTAGTTTATTCAGTTGAAGAATTTAAATGTCTAATAAAAGTCTAATCTAACGCCAATTGAATAAGTAACGAACCTACTGGATAACAAATCATTGTATGAAGACCAACGTGATTATTATTTCACTTTATAATTAGATTTTTATCAAAATAAATCGACTACCCAAGTACTTTTTTAATCTGATCTTATAAGTTTACGACGCTGTAAATATTTTTAAATAACTGATTGCAGTATTTTGAATATGTTGGCTATCTTACATATTTTATTTAAATTTATTTACCAAACAAAAATATGGTCAGCTGTAATAATTATAATGCATTTGAAAGGAACGGTCACTGTACGAGTATATTAACAATAAAATGCAAATATATATATATATATAACCTCTTCCCCATATATATATATATATATATATATATATATATATATATATATATATATATATATATATATATATATATTCATACATGTGGATTAATCATTTTTGATCACCAGGCTTATTACTTCATTGACTACGACATTTCGTCTACTCTTACGCGATAAGACAACCATTTCACCCAATCTGTCCTATGACGGATTACTTTTTCGCTAAATCCTTGCGCAGCACCCGAAAATCTGTAAGCGAAAGCCAAATTGATGGATGATTTGCTTTCTATTGCTGTTTATAAAATCTCCGACATTTTGATATGATTTCAGCAGCAGCAGCAGCGCGAAAGAAGGTGAATTTTTCAATCCCTTTTTTTAACATTAGCCACCAAAAACCTAGAATCTTTACCTATAACATATCTTGTATCTACAACAGCAATAATCTTTTTTTTCTTTTTTATTCATTTTTCTTGGAGACTTTCTTTACATTCCTCACTTCAACTGGAAATTAGTATCCCGTAGGGAATTTTTCAAGACTGGTCCGGTTTCACGAATTTTGTATAAAAGAAAATCGTTACCAGTTGAGGGTGTATATTTCTAGCATAACTGATGTCCAGAATCTCCATTTTTGACGTCTTGGTTTGCTTTGCAGCCTGAACTGGTAAAAATGGGGTCTGCCTTTTGTTTGTAAAAAGAAGACTCGACAAGACAGGAACTGGACAAAATTAGGAAAAAATAAACCGGAATAGAAACCAGTCTGACCATTTCCACCGAAAGGCGACATGACATGTCTAAAACATGTCGACTTTTTGATATTTCTTTTTCGATTTACCTTCACCTCGCCATGATTATATTCGCTGGATTTGATATAAAAAAAAAAAAACTTTATCTGAAATAGACCCCCAGAGATATCAAGAAGGTTTAATGATAAAACAAAAAAACAAAAAAAAAAAAAAAAGTAGAAACCCGTTAAATATCTATACCTCGCATTGATAGTCAGTAAATTCCGACTGGAACTGAATATAACTTCGAGTGGATTAAAACACGTGATTTAATTTATTTTTGCTCAAAAAGCATGGAAATGATTTTCTAGTTTGCAAAATGATTGTCGTAAAATACTTACACTGAATCTTTCTAGTTCATCTTTTTAGTGTTGGGTGTCGATACAAAATTTAAACCAATGACCTAACTTCACTTATTTTGAAAACCATATTGGTCGCACCGAGAACTTTTCAGTACTCATTTGTACGCATATATATATGTCATAAGGATGTGTGCTAGTGGTATTTATAATATAAATAATAATAAAAAAATGTGTACTACTAAAAATAAGGTAATTGCTTATAGTAATTAGAAAGAATAACAGATAAAACCCTTTAATACACATATGAAAGTTAATGAATACCAAACTACCAGTGTTTTTATATATATATATATATATATATATATATATATATATATATATATATATATATATATATCATAAAAAAACGCTGAATTAATTATAATATTTATAATTGTTTTACATTTACTTAGTGAATTAAGTAAAAAAAAAAGCGCTAACTTACTTTAAGAAAATCAGATCGAGAATTTTGAAATACAAGGAATTTGCTATCATTTGATTATAGGGCTTTACAAAATGAACAAGCAATCAAATTGATCTCTTCAAGTTCACAAAAGAAAATAATTGAGAAATAACGAAATACAATCAAATGTTAAATAGTTGGAATGGTAATGCTACATCACCAAACGATGTCTTTTAAGATGAGTGACAAATAGATTAATTGAGCAAATAATTAATTAATTTTGTAGATAATTAATATTAATAAGTTTTAACAATTCTATGGATGTCAGTTATAAAAAAAGAATGCCATTTAAAGTAAGCTAAAATTTAACACGGATTTTGATTGACAATAAGCTCAATAAATGCTTACAAATGCAATGAATAAATAAATTATCTGATGATAAGTTATCAAATTGATCTAAGAAAATAACTTTCTTTTGGAATTGAAAACTAACACAAGCAAAATTACGCTAAATTCCCCATACTAATCTTTTGGTCTAGTCACTGACGCAAGAAAAACAAGATTTTTAACCAAAATTTCTAACGCTCTAGAGAGGATTCAAGTATTTGATAAAATAATCAAAATATTTTGTTCTTTCATCTTAATAACATAAATATTTTGACGATTAATTTTTTTCAAGTTTGGGGCCTTTTTCCATCGTTCTATGCTCTTTTTTAGAAAATGTTTGGAGGTACTTACACAGTGTTACATAAGTTTCATTCAAATCAACACCAAATATTTAGCTTAAAATAAGTAATTTATAACTAAAACATTGATCTGAACAATTCGTGCATATTTAATGTGATTGAAAAATTCCACCAACCTTATGTCAGTAATGCAACTTAGTTAAATTTCAATGAGTCCTACTGGTTAGATTTCGTAACCCAATCAATAAGCCACTATCATGGATTAAGGATATAGCCTACGAGTTCAGGTTTTTGTCATTTCTTACTGATCCGTACTGCTTAATGATCATAGAATAGCGACCTGGAATTTTCGATAAACAGCTGGAGAGATATGACGAAAAAAATAGTAAAAAAATAAACATTTGACAATGTTTTATCTAAGAAATTTAAAAGACTATTAATGCTTCAGATTTCATATTAACACGAGGTGATATGGCTTGCAAAACCCGATTAGCATAAAAATGAATTGATTTTTAGATAGTTATGTGATAATTTCAAATGGATGCGCGTAGGTTTGTATAATCTTCTAAACCGGAAGAGAAATGTCACTTCCCGGGTTGGTATATTACATCATTTTACTTCCGATTAACTGCAAATGATTTCCCTCACAATATAAACGATTCAAAAATAATCAAGTGAAACGCTGAAAAAAGAAAGAAAAAAAGAAAGAAATAAAAGCACCTAGCGTCTGCTTCGGATCCAATCCGGAAGGAAACAAAAGAAATTCCTTTCCGCTAAGGAATCAAATATTCCGCTTGATGTAACAAAAATCGCAGATATGAATTGAGAACTAAAGAGACAATATTGTAGCGAAACAAAGATTTCAGTGAAAAGTGAGTGGGAAAGGCTGTAGAGTAATTACAAATGTCTTCTGTTCTGTTCCAATCCAACTTCACAGAATTACATAGAAATGCTGACATAATTATTTACTAAATTCATTTCTTAGCGGGTTCAATTAGGTCGTCTCTAGTGTTCTTTAAGTTGAAAGTTGTGTCTTTTGGTCGCTTTGGTTATACACTGGAAAAATAACTGTTGACTTTCTAATTGCATATCTCACTTGTAACTGGTGGCATTGAGTGGAATGAATTTTCTTTCATATTTAAAACACTTAAATTTTGTCACAAGAAAATGTGAAAGAGGAATACCTGAAAGATGTGGGAGACGTTTTTTGAGTGTTGAGTATTTAGAAAAATGCTCTTTGTTCAAATATTGCATTTTATGCAGGAAAACCGGCGACAACCTAACACGGGGTTTGGTTCTGGGTAAAAGGAGAAAAGGCTAAAGAGAGATATCTGCTAGGAATCTAGAGGATTTATAAACGTACACATTTTTGACATATAACGTTCTCATTGGTTACGTTGCATTCTAAAGTTCTGTTAAGGTTATCCTAAATTGGAGAAAATTTTGTGGCTATTTTTTAAGTCTTTTAAATCTTAACTATATTGTCTTGAAGACTGCAATTTGATATGCTTATAACTTTGCTTAGATTATATCTTCCTTTTTCTAAGTCGTTCAGTTAAAATCGAAGACATTAAAAGAGTTTCAACTTCAAATTTTATTGAATGTTTGCGTTTGTCATTTGACAAGTGTGTGCAATATTCATCATATATCTTATTATATGTATCATTATATGTATAATATATATATATATAATTTCCAAAGAAATAATTGATTTTTTTTATCAATCCAACATTTATTTCTTTAAACTAGCTACCTTCACTGATTCGTTAAATCAAAATGATCAAAATATACGCCAAACTTGATAAAGTTTTATCGTCAAAATCTTTGTTATTCTTAAGAGAAAAGATCAAAGAATTTTTCGATTATTAAATTATATTTTTTATTCTCGATCCTTCGAAATTTTGGTTCAAAATTTTATTCTTTTTGTGTCAGCGGTAGGATCAAAGATTAGTATAGGAAATTTTAGCGTCTTTTTTTCGGTAAAAACTCATTGATTTGGAAATTCATGAAAAATGAAATGTCAAATTTTAATTAAACTTTTAGGACTTTTTCATATATGAATGAAATTATTTTAGAAAAGTTTTTTTTAGAAAATCTTGGTAATTTTTTCATTTTTTACATCTGTTACTCACCACTTATTTAATCTTATTAAAATTCGAGAAAATAAATTTTGTCTCGCTTAATTTTTATATTAGTTAAAAGAAGAACACTTTGGCGAATTTAAATCATCAATATCTTTTTGTAAAACAGGGCCTCCGGATACCAAAAATCTGCTCTGAATCGTAAAATAAAAATGCAATAAAGCTAAGACGCAATTTAATTAGAAAAATTTTAATTTCTTAAATAAACAGCTTCTGATTATTTAAGGTGTTGACAGCTTGTCTGACAGACAGAAGTTTATCTAATCTTTTTCTGCGGTGGACATATCTGTAAAATTTACTTGTGCAATATAACGTGAGCGCCTTTTTTATATAATTTTTAACTACCTAGTCTTCTTAAAATTTTAGAAAAATATTCTCCGTAATCAAATGTTAAAAAATGCATTTTTGCGATATTTTAAAGTAAAATTAAATAATATTTGTTTTCCAGTTAGATTGGTTCAATTTTAAATCAGCTAATATTCCACAAATTAATTTTCAGAAAAGTATATTTTATGTTTAAAAGATTTTTTGATAAAGAGGATTATATTGTAATAGAAGATAGCTAAAAATGGCAATAAAATCTTCAATTTTAAAATAAAAAAACTACTTCCGGTCAGTTTAAATTAGTTTTGAAATAGAGCAAAGTGTTTTGCTTATTGAAAATATTAAATTTAATCGATTAGTTTGAACTTCAAACTAAAATGAAAGCTTTTTTTTTAATTCATTTAAAACCTTAGGTATCGCGAATCTGTCGATGTCCCTACTTTAAAGGTTATTTTTAATAGATACCCATATTTGAGTAGAGGCTTCTTTTATTTTAAGAAGTATTTTATTTCGTCTACCGACCTGAATTTTCGAGAAATCTTATTAAAGAAAAAGAGAGGATGCAGGTTCGAATCCTGCCGGAGAATGCAATTTTCTTTAATAAGATTTCTCGAATATTCAGACCGATATACGAAATAAAATACTGTTTAAAATAAACGGAGCGTCTACTCAAATATGGGTATCCACTTTAAATAACGTTTAAATTGATAATATATATATATATATATATATATATATATATATATATATAATTTGAATATGTTAAGACTAAAATTTACAGAAAAATGAATATTAAAAAATTCATTCGATAGATAGATAGATATGAACAAACGTAGATAAACAGATATACAGAGATAATCTGAGGCAATCTATTCTATCACTCCCGAGTGTGGATTCTGATAAAATTCCAAAAGAAACAATATATATTTCAAAATTCAGATGAGCTCCGAAATGTTTCAATTTAAATCCTTTCTTTTTCTCATCCTTTGGTTTAAAAAGTAAAACTAAAAAAAGATGGTGATTCAAATACCACCTAATAAAAACAATAACGAAATAAGCATTTCCTTTTAAAAGAATTGCACCCTTCAACCTGGAAAAACACATCTCAGAATAGATCTTTTCTATGTTTTCCACCGATATACTTTGTATGTATAAGTACATCCACAAATTCTCTAAAAGATGAGCATACATGATGAAAAATACCCCAAACTTGATCAAAACAAAATTTCATCGTCAAAATCTTTACGTTATTATTAAGAGGAAATACCAGGATATTTCTTTTATTATTAAATTATATTTTTTAATGCATTTTAGTTTTAAATTTAGTTTTAAATCTTTTGAAATTCTGCACACGCGTCTGCGCACACGCAAGAACGCACACACAGACACTATGAAAGGAAAAAATCATTGGGTGTGAGGGGAAGAAGAAGAAGAAGAAGAAGAAGAAGAAGAAGAAATGCAAGGTTATCATAAATGTATCGGTGGCTGTAACTGAAATGTACATAA
>CAHIKZ030000320.1:2867500-2983722 GCA_903632075.3 Acanthosepion pharaonis
CTTTTTACCTTTATAATTGCTCTCATTATTGTAATTACTATTTTATTCTTTTCACCATCATTTTTACGTTTACTGCATCCATTACCATAATTACCTTTGTCATCAGTGTCACATCTTTCACAATCACACATCACTTCCACTTCAAGAGCCAAATTTACGGCTATCATAACAAACTATTACAAATTAGAATACCTATTATTTTCACTATTAATATAAGTGTTATAGTCTATAAAACAAAAGCAATCAACATTAAAAATAAAATCATCATATTCGCATACAGATTTCATCCTTAAAGATGAAATCTGTATGCGAATATGATGATTTTATTTTTAATGTCATGATGTAAACAAAACAAAAATTGACATAAATAAACTCGAATTTTAAAAATAAATCAGTTTGTCTTAGGATACCATCAGCGTGAAACCGACGATGACAAACTCATATCCATTCAACTAAATATGTTAGTTTTATCACTGATATTGAGCGCTTTCCAATAAGCACCGCACATATATAAAATATATATAAAATTTATATATATAAAATATATATAAAATTTATATATATATATATATATATATACACGTATATATATATACACGTATATATTTACATATTATACATATATATACTTTTTTTATATATATATATATATATATATATATATATATATATATATATATATATATATATATATAAAAGGTACAGAATTTTGAAATTCTTATTAAAATAAAAGAGCCAAAATCTGAGATCTTTTATTACAGTTTTGAAATTTTAAATATATTTACCTGACTGATACATTCTGCTCAATGTATGTGTACATTGAACCTTCTATGATATCATCATAACGTACGCACGCCGTAATACTAACAATTTAATAACTGGGTTTGACTGACGTCCACGATCTTCCACTTTTGTCTTCTTATTCACGAATAATATCACATCCAGTTTTCTTGTTTATTATTATTATTATTATTATTATTAGGCTAACGGTGACACCATGCCAAACACATTTTTCTCAAAGACACAAAAAGAACACAGACTCAACTGATATTCGAACCCAATACATTTTCCGTACTGATGAAGTACGTCATTATTAACGAGATATGTATGTCAACCCTCGTTAACCTTATTGGCTGGTGTTTATTGCTAGATAGAGTGAAAGCAAATTTCATTGAATTTCCAGCACCTTCCTCAATATCTTCAATGACGAAAACCCTATATTGGAAGGTCAGTTTCCATTCTTCCTCGAATTTCCAATAATGTTCTACAGCTTTCTCCATTCACGAAGGAGGTCATGGTACATTTTACACTTTTACGCTTTCTTTTATTTTTTTGCGTTGTTGTTCGTTGACATAACCATGTTAACAATCGTTTACGACTATCAGATAAGGTTTCATAATTTGAACATGGTTATCCGTTTGGATTCATTTAATACTATTTGGATAGACGAACCAATTCGTTTGAACAATTCATAGTGTAACATTGTTCCTACCCTATCATACTTGTCTTTGTATTATTTATTGCATTCATTTGTAATATTATTATTAGTTAATAAAATTAACACGTGATATATTATAGTTATATAATTACTATTACTCATGCCGTTGTAGATATTATCATTATTATTGTTGTTGTTGTTGCTACATAAAAGCAAATAAAAACTATAAAAATCTTTGACAACGAACGTTTTGTTATGTCTCTAAACGATGCTGTGTGCTTTCACACACGAGTACATGAAGACGATCACCATCGCTTCCACCTTTATATGCATCGTCATTCAGAAATTAACATTCTTTCTCGCTTTTTGCTTTCAATCTTTCCTAATAGAACATATCGCGTCACTTCGAAGCGAATTCACAGCTAGAAAAAATTGCAACAATGTTGATCCTAATTAAAATCAACTGGGCACCCCTCAAAGAATTAAAAATTAAAAACCAGTTCCACAATCCGTATCGTAGTTTTCCTACATTGTCATAAGACTTTTTATCATAATCTTCATTTTGAATATATTTATTTTAAACATTATTGTTGCTATTATCTTATGTCATCATCGTAACAATTATCATTATAATTGTTGGCCGCTTTGGTCTCGTGAGCAAAAATCTACCAAAAGACAAGATAGAAAATGCAGAGGTGAAATCGAGGCTTTTGTTGGTAAAACATGGCAGTCACTGTATTTTTATGGAAGTTCTTTGTCTTGCAGTGAACTGGCAATGGCTAATAATTATTATTACTTTGCCATTATGTTATTGTCGTCAAATTATGATAGTTAATACAACTCTCATATTATTTGAACTAATTTTATCTTAGGCTTATTGTAACTTCTCCCAAACAATTCGTTGTTTTTGGTTGTTCATTAAATTCTTTATTCTCTTCCAGTCTTTTCATCATTTCTGCGTCGATAAATTTCTACTGTTTTCTATATACCACTACATATAGGTCAGCCATTGATTTCCAGTTTTCAAGTGTGTCAGTGTTTTTGTTCTTAACCTTATATTTTAGACATCTTCTTCTTCTTCTTCTTCTTCTTCTTCTTCTTCTTCTTCTTATCATTATTATTATTATTATTATTATTATTATTATTATTATTATTATCTTCTCTTCTTTTGTACGTCTGTTTTGTTTTCAACCTAATATTTTGCATTATGGGTATTCCTATCAAGTCGTACGATCTTAACCAACACTTTTCGCTGAATGTTTGCAGAGACAAGCAACATAAACTTCTGAAGCGATGGAATACTGGGCGTTATTCTGATTTTTGTAATAAAAGACTAACTTTCGTAGTATAGACTCCAACGCTCCAATGATAACTAGAACAACAGTACCACATTCTAGCAGGTCGGTCTACTTCTTAAGCTTGTAAATTTCTTTGACATATTATGGTCACCAGGAACAGCCACCTAGATAAGGAGGCTTTTTTTTAACGACTGTCATGTCTGTTTTGGTGTCCACAAAGAAGCGATGCTTTTTGGATGTTAAAATCCGACAAGATCTTGACATGGTCGTTTACGATCACCTTCTGTAGTTTGTGACAGTGCCATTTCTGTTAGACTTCCATACTTCTTACATAGGCTCCAATGCAGATGCGAGGCCACTTTATCATGGTAGCCTTTGCATTGCAAGCATTCCACAAGCGTTAATTATGTAAGTGACATTTTCAACCTTCATGCCACACATCTTGCATTTGTCCGAATCCACTTGGCGATAGATATTCTTCCGGACAGAATCTTGTTTTAATTGTCCTGGTGTTCCTATTGCTTTTAACTTCTCTTTTACTGCCCTCTTTCTGTATTCTTCTTTGTTCCTGATGTTTTCTTTTATAAACTTTTTCTATTTCGATACGTACTTTAAGAGTGTCTCTTCGCTGTTACCAGACAAAAGTCCAATGACCTACGTTTACGTCTTTCTTACTCTTCAATATAAATAAATCTTCTATCTCCTTCTTTTCGTAGTGTGTATAATCTTTAATATATTTGACTTTTGATGAAGGATACCATTCTATTCTCATGATGCGAGTCTTTTTGTCCAGAGTTTGTAACCTCTCCTTTGTCTACTCAACCACTCATCCGATATACCTGACCACAGATAATCCGGACATTCACGGCAGTTATAAGATTACGGCCATTCAACTTGGACTTCAGAAGCCTTAACTTTTTCATATATGTCTCTGTAATCTGTTCTTAATGATGTTATCCAAATCCAGAATACCATATGGTATTTGTATCCAGTTTTCTCTGCGTCAGAGATCATTATTATTATTATTATTGTTGTTGTTGTTGTTGTTTATTATTCCTTCTTTTATCATCATCATCATCATCATCATCATCATCATCATCATCATCATTATTATTGCCATAAGTATCTGATTATTGCTGCGAAGGATCAAGTGACAGAAAGTTTTCCTCAAATTTCTCCGATTTCAATTATAATATGGTCTAGGGAGACTAAATCATTTCTCAATTCATTTGTTATTACACAACATCAACGCTGGAATGCAAACGAAAAATGGTGAAATCAGACCAATCTTCCACCACATTTGACGCATCACACTCTTCTACGTCATATATCTATGCAAATCTGCGCTTAGCGTGTGTGTGTGTGTGTGTGTGTGTATTTATTGCTGTGTAATATATTTATCATTATTGTTAATTTATCTACTAATGTTTCATGCATTTATAATTGCATATACATATATATAGTTTTACTATATTCATGTATATGTGTTATTTGTTTTGTGTGTTATATATCTCATAATTTTTAGAACTTTGTTCATTAATGTTTGAATGTCGATGTCTTATGATATTAAATTTATCCGATTTTCACTTTTGATATGGACAAATAATAAACTGGGGTGAGGTGGAGAGAAATGTGTCTGGTAAATTTTTTTTATGGTTTGTCGTGTGGCCGAGGCAACATATACGATTCGAATGTGCATTTAAGACATTGAAATTGAAAAAGAAACAAAGACAATTGCAGATACGTGTGTGAGGAAATGAAAAAAAATCTTGTTCAATTACTTAACCAATCAAAGTGAATTCATTTGAAATTAGAAAGGGTAAGCGTTCTGAGTAATAGCAAAAATAAAGAAAATAGGAAAAGTGAAAAAACAACTTGGGAAACAAAATGTGCATTTATGGTACAGAGAATATACTTATAAATATATCTAGAAGAAAATATAAATCGATATATGTTAATCTATATATATAGCATCCACGGAGATATATGTAGGGCTAAAGCGGACATTACCCCCACACATACGCACAGGCTTTTTTTGCTAGAAATGAAAACTAAACGGAAGACTGTATTTGTCCTCTTGCCATCCATCTCTGGCAATGCTCTATCATTTATCTAAAATCTTTACCGCTATTAATTTTTAATATAAATAATGAAACTTTTTTTTTTTCTTTTTTTTTTCGAAACAATAGCTTCTAAAATTTTTATGTAATTCTCAAATACGGAACCTAAGAAAAAAAGATTACATTTAAAATCAAAAGAAAATTTATCTACAGCAGGATCTTCTTCTATGTGCTGTGTCCCTTCAGGATATAGGCGATCATGGCTCTCCACATTTTCCTGTCCTTTGTAGCTCGTAGTAAGGTTTGTCTTTTTGCTATCTTAATCCCTGTTCTGCCGACAATTTACACAAGCTTTCAGATAGGCTATGCTTTGCTTTCCTCTGTCCCTCTTACCATAAATATGTCCTGTAAGTATCAAATTTCCAAGCCCTCTTTCCACATTATGTCCCCTAGAAATTTCCATTCTCTTTCTGATGCTATATATGTCCTTTTCGTTTCCATTTTCTCTCTAAAACTTCATCATGAACCACATTTCTGTTGTTTCATCTGTGTCCCGCATTCACTGTCATATAGGAGAATTGGTAATATGTTGCAGTTCAGTACTCTTTTTCTAACGAAATTTTCCTGTTTCTTGGTGCTTTATTTAGCTTTTGAAAGGCATCATTCGCTAACCCAATGTGCTTTCGGATTTCCCTGTCGCGTTTTTCGTCCTAACAGAAAACACTCCCCAAACATTTAAATATTTGTACTTGCTTGATTTTGGCATCTCCAATTTGTCATTCACTTTTCCTTTTGATAGTAAACATCCAGTCTGTTACAATTCTTACAATTGAAGTTTAGTCATTTCTTCTAACTTTCCTTCTGTAGGAATTACTATAGTTTCCTTTCTGTGCTTGCTATCTACACTGTGTCACCTGCATATCTTGTTAAGACTGTCTACCAATAATGAATCCCGGTAGGACCTCTAATTCTCTCAGGGTGGTTTCATTGTAAAGGTTGAATAGGTCATGTGAGAAGACACATCCTTGTCTCACTCCCCTTTCAATTTTTGTGTATTTACTTAATTTATTTTCTATCCGTATGCAGATGGTTTGCTCCCAGTATAAGTTCCGGATTATTCTAATATTCTTCCCAAATATGTCAAGCTTACCGAGAAGTTGAAACAGTTCGATAATAGATTTGAAAAATCATTTTATGAGAGGATTACATTAAAAAATACAGAATCAGTAATCTTTCTTTTTTTCTGGGTAAAGAACTAAAATAACAATGATCAGTCTTTTATCGAATGACTATGAACCATCCTTATCTGCTGCTAATTCATTTGTGTTTAATTTCTTTTAACTTGAGATTATTATACATTAACAGTTTTACAGAATTCTCTTAGCGGAGCCACGGTTAATCTAAACGGGCCTTTAAATAAATATTAATTCTGGTTTCACTACAAGTTTTTTTAAGGAAAATGTTTCGAACTTTTTCAGTCAAAGAAAAATTTGACAAAATTAACCAATAAAAATCAAATTTGCACCTTTTCACAAAAAGCTTTTTTTTTTCAGACCATTTTTTCGTTATAAATGCCCCAAAACAAAGTTAGTAATCGGCGGCTGAGGTCAACTAGTAAAAGACAATCACAAAACATATGCAGGTATGAAAGTATCAACATGTAAGTAGGAAAATACTTATAAAAAGAGACTAAGTAAAATGACATTTTTAAAGAAAATTAAAATATCATCCAAGTCCTGAAGGGATACAACAAGAAAAAAAAGACTGTATTTAATAATGTATAAGACATATATAATTCCAAAACAATTGTCCAATTAATATTTCAGTTTTCTCTATGCAAATTTCAGGTTTCAAAGAAACCTTTAGTAGTAAATTTCATTTAAAATTAATGCTTTTCTTTTTTGATAAAATGAATAATGTTTAACTGAAGATTAATGATTGAATTGTGATAAATATTAAAGTAACATATTTTAATAGACATGTAGTGATTTTTCTTTAAAATATGTTGATTGCATAAAGATATATTATTTTTATTAAGATATATCAAGGAAACTAATTCTTTAAAAATATTTTTCATTTTAAATGAAAATATTATTAATGTTTTAAAGGTGATTTACTGTTTTCTACTGCATTTCTTCCGCTTCGTTCGTTCAAAATTATCTATTTATTTAATAAAACATGTTTTGTAGTTAAGATATTAAATAAACTAAACTAATATATTTATTTAATATATCTTATTATATATTGTTACAAAAGGTAAAATATAATTTAAAATATCATCTGTTTTGAAGTAAATAAAAATACCGACAAAATTTTCTTTAAAAACAACTATTTACTTACTACATGATTTGTAATATAATAATTAAAATATGATATTATTATTATTATTATTATTTTCATTATTATCATCATTTTCTTTGATTTCTGGCGTTTACACATTTCTTTCCGGGTCCCGCCCAGGGACCTAAGGTTAGAAATGGCGTCATGACACTCTCCACTGACAAAAAAAAAAAAAAAAAAAAATTTAAATTACATAGACCTTCGTAAGATGTGGGCTGTACTTGTCAGAACAATTTTTTGTATCTCCTTGAGGCATAGACTTCCAGGAATCCCTTCAATTAGTCTACTGCAGTCTTTTCCAACCAGTCCTAGGGCTCCAACTACAACAGGGATTGTTGATGTTCCCATATGCCACATTTTCGAGATTTCTATTTCAAGGTCCTTGTACTTTGACAACTTTTTGAATATCTTCAAAGATACATTGCAGTCAGCAGGGACTGCCATATCAATAAGGAGGCACCGTTTTTGTTTGTGGTCTTTAATAACAATATCTGGCCGGTTGGCCTTGATTGTTCTGTCAGTGTGTATTGTGTCGTCCCATAGAATTGTAACAGGTCCTATCTCCGTAACCGGGTCTGGGTGGTGTTCATACCAGTTTCTTTCAGTTTCCTTCCCGTAGAAGTTGCAGATTTTCCAGTGCAGATATTGGCCCACTCTGTAATGTCGGGTTTTATCTTCAGTGGGTGCCAACACCGTACAACCTGATACAAGATGATCAATCGTTTCTGGATATTTATCACAGAATCTGCATTTTGGGCTGACACAATATTTTAGTATATGTGCTTGATAATTCCTAGTTAGCAAGCATTGGTCCTGCGCAGCAAGGATAAAACCTTCGGTTTCCGCTTTCAACCCTGCACCACGTAGCCACTGATGGGTACGGGTTTTGTCTACGTCAGCTTGTTTTGGTACGGGCAGAGTATTGGCCATGAAGCGGTTTATCTTGCCATCGCTTCTGTAACTGGTCGGTTGCATTCGTCTTAGCTATCTTTTTAGGTATTTTGCAGTTTCAGCCGGTGTATTGTGCTGTAGTTGCATCTCTACGTCCATTTGGAACTCCATTTTGAATTTGTTGGCTTCCTTCATTACGGAGTAGAGACGCTTACTACTTTCATGTTCCTTGACGCATACCATCATCCAGTCTTCTGTAGTTTCCAAATATCTTTGGAGGCCAATTGTTGTAGTTTTGTAGGACAGTTCTTGTTGAACTAATCCTCTGCCTCCTTCGGATCTGGGCACATACAGACGGTCGACATCAGCTTTGGGATGATGCATGCGATAGCAAGTGAGTAGCTTTCTCGTTTTGGCATCCATTCGCTTAATTTCAGCTATGGTCCAGTTAAGGACATTAAAGCTGTATTGCACCACAGGGACAGCCAATGTATTTATGGCTGATATCCTGTTTTTTGAGTTCAGCTCAGTATTTAGTACCAGACGTACACGCCTGTAGTATTCTTTTCTTATTTTTTCCTTCATTTGGGGGTGTTGTATGCCATCTCCTTCGCTAATTCCTAGGTACTTATAAGCTTCACCATGCTCCAGTTCCCTAATCTTTGTGACAAAATCTAAATCTATTAAGGGTGTTTCTGTAATTCTACCTTTCTTGAAAGTTACTTTTGCACATTTATCTAATCCGAAATCCATACCTATGTCGTCACTGAAGTATTTTACAATATTGAGGAGGCCTTTCAACTCATTGTCGTCTTTGGCAAAGAGTTTGAGATCATCCATGTATAGTAGGTGATTGAATATTTTCTTATTTATTTTGTAACCATAGCTACTGTTGTTCAGTTCATGTGTAAGAGGGATTAAGGATAAACAAAACAGAAGGGGTGACAGAGAATCTCCTTGAAAGATTCCACGTCGGATACTCAGACGGTTGGATATGGCAGTGCCCCCGGTGTGACTAAGGTATAGTTTGGTGTTCCACATTCCCATGCTGTGCTTAAGGAAATTTAATACCACAGGGGAAACTTTGTACATTTCCAAAGTCTTAAGGATCCAAGAATGTGGAACACTATCAAAGGCTTTACGATAATCAATCCACGCTGCACTTAGATTCCTGCGTCGTCTCCTGCAATTTTCCAGGATCATTTTATTTATCAGAAGTTGATCCTTGCAGCCATATGAACCTCTTCTGCATCCCTTCTGTTCCAGCGGGAGAGTGCTGTTTGTTTCGAGAAAGGAATAAGTACGGTTCGTCAATACAGGCGTGATCAACTTATACTTTGTGGAGAGACATGTTATCGGTCTATAATTTTTCGGGTCGTCTATTTCAGTTGTTTTTGGTATGAGGTATGTCATACCTTCAGTAATCCATTCCGGGGTTTTATAGGGATTATTAACAAGCGTTGATAATGTTTTTGCAAGAATTTCATGGGTAGATGTGAGATGATACAGCCAGAAATTGGGCAACTTGTCACTTCCTGGGGATTTCCACTTTTGCGATTTCGTTAGAGCTTGCCTAACATCATCTGTGGATATATTTTCCCATTCTTGCAGAGGTGTATCCAGCATTCGTTCTTCTTTATTATTATTATTATTATTATTATTATTATTTTATATGACATTTTTATTAAACTAATTAGAATATTAATAAAATATCAGGTGTTTTTTTATCGTAATTAACATAATGTGTTATCAAAATAACGTACATGCTTATAAATTTAATTTTTATTTAGTTAATTACATTAAAATATTACTTATTTTTAAAAAGATTACCAATTTTAAATGAAAAATTTGCTTGTTTTATTTTATGAGATTTTTCTCTTATGTAATCAAAATTATTTATAGTTTAGCTTCCCTGGAACCACGTGCTTAATGCTGAACCTGTACATCAGCCACCGCGCTCCTTGAAAGAAAACAGAAATGGGTTCTTTATATTCTCTAGGAGCTGGTGTGAAAATATTGTTATCAGTGGTTGGTGATCTAATGTGATCACTAGGTCTAGGAATCCCAATATAAACATTCTACAAGGCATCAACCCATATACGAGGATGAAGGCTTCCCCTTCCACGGGAGAATAGCGGGACTCTGCATCTGTTTTTCCAGTCGTTCTCGCCACAGTTAGAACCAAATTCTGTTGGGCATCGGCAGTGTTTTTGAAATGCCAGTCTTGCTAAAATCCATTGAGAGACATGTTTTTCTAGCCATCTCAAACGTTTTGACACTTTCTTCGATTTTCCGTACAATATTTAGTTTCGACTCCTCGAAGAGCTTGTTTAGTGTTGCGTCCCAGTAAAATTTGTACACAATAATTCTCGGAAGGAAGCCATTACCTGCCAGAATGCGAACGTGACCTAGTTTATTAATCCGAACCATGATCTAACCCCTGTGATATTTGTAGGAATGGAGTAGTTGAGAATGGCCACTGTCATTTTTTTGGTTGACTTTACGCTGTCTTCCATTATTATGAAGCTAGCAAACTCTACTTAATTTTCCGCAAACTGAAACTTGTCGGGGATAAAGACTATTTCTGCAGCAGTGGGTGATATATTCTAATGTATGCCAGTACGCGGATTCGATAGACTCATCCCAGAGAAGGGTGTCGTCAATACAGCGAGTTTTTCGGCGTGAATTTGTCGTAATATCATCAAGTCGGTGGGTGTAACCGTTCCCAGGTGCATGGAACCCGTGGAGTGCTCTGAGATACCGGTACCGGCCCCATTCTGTTATGAATGTGGTTGCGTCTCTCACAACTGGGGAGAACGGTAGACTATGGTACCCATTCCACGCATCAAGGACGCTTGATTAAACAGAGACGGAGCGTGATGGCTCTCTCTCATTGCAGCAGCATTTAATTTCTGCAGGTTCACTGACCTTCTGGGTGATTCATCCTTTTGGGGAGCAACCACTAACCTCGAGCACCAAGTTGTAGAGGTGCCACGTGCCACGGTTCAATAATTCCAAGAGCGACATCTCGGTCAAGGTCCTGTTTCACTTTCTTCTTCGGAATCGGTGTGTGCACCGCTGATCTCAGATGTCTGGTTTGGCAAATTTTGGTGTATTAAACCCAGGTCCTTCAGAGCAGATTCCGAAAGATAGAACCAAGATGTGTTATCGGATATATACACCAGACGCCTCACTTTTCTGGGGCCGACTCTTATGCGCATAAAGAATATGCCTCTAATATTCAGCTGGTCATTCGTTATACCACATATACTGTGACTAGTAGGTAGCAGGCGATCCTCAGTGCACCTCAGAACCTTCAATATCTCTGGCCCGCTCACCGATGTTTCATCGACTGGCTTGTCGACTCGGTGGTGGGTACCTTCTTCGGTTTTCGACTTTTTTAAGTGACCTATTATCCCACAGTTAAAGCCCAATAAATTAATTGCTGGACAGTTCTTCCGACCCTTAGGATATGACATTCTTCTTCACCCTTCGCATGCCATCTTTGGTGGAGTTTGATGGTATCGTCAACCTCGGACATCTTTTTCTGATGTGACGTCAAGGTGTCAAATGCCGTAGTCGAGGCTATGCTACTTTGTAAGTGGGGTGTAGATTTGTCTGTTGTTTCCAGACTGACCAGCAAGTTGAATTTTTGTTGTAAGGGTATTAGCTTTCGCTAATACCTTCCCTTTGTGTTCGTCGTTAGCGAGTCCCGCTACGAGTTGACTAGCCACCATATTGCTGTGGGTCTAAGAAAGCTGCGTGAATATTTTAATGTTTCGCTGTAAATGAAACACGCAACATCCACAAACATAAATTTAAATAAAAAAATCAAATAATAACGATATTCAATTACGACAAAAAGAATATGTTTAGAACAACATATATATTTTTATATATGCAGGATATTACAATTTTGTTTTGTAAAGATGTGTGCGAAGGCGTGATCAGAGTATTTTAAAAGAGAAAAGTTCTTGTTGCTGGTTTGGAAATGTTTCGTATTTTTGTAATATAGTTTGGAAAACTTCGTACGTACGTGCATGTGTGCGTGTGTGAATATGTTTTCATAGCGTCTGACCGCACGTGTTCAAGACGCGAATCCTTTTTACAACTACATTTTGTAGCGAGAGAAATCAAGGAAGAGAGAGAGAGAGAGAGAACGAACTCGTGACTGGTATTTATAATTAACTTAATCACATGGTAGGCTCCTGGAAAAAAGCGGGAAAACTTGACTTGGTCACGCGCTGGAAAAAGGCTTGTACTTGGGTGGATTGCAACGCCAACTTGTGTGTTTATTGACCAATTAGAAGTTGAGATTTCCTGTATGAAGCTGGGTAAACTCTTTGATCCACTTTTTGCACAGATTTGTACAAAATTCAACATTGATAAGAAAGTGGTATCGGGATGCTAAAATATCTTCCGAATAATTCAAATGTTGATTGTAACTCTTGTTCGGGCACTGGACGGTAAATTTACAGACTTCGCTTACGACCGTAATTTCGCAAGGAAATGTGTCATGCACCCTCCCACCTCTTGTTGTCTCATGTGGTGGAACGTCTGTCGGTATAGTTCCTTGTGTATGCCTTTAACAGTGACAAGCTGTATTTGACGAAGGAGCTGGTGCTCAGTAGTTGTGTCATGGGTTTAATCCCCCCACACACACACTAACTCAAACAATATTCTATTTACTTCGGTTGAGCAAGTACTTCTCAACTCATTTCGAATTTCGGCTGGGTTTGTTAGACCACACACATCCTTATATCGATTCCATGAATCGACAAACAACACGCCCACTCACTGTCGGTAGAACCCTGTTCGATAGTGGGTCTTTCTGGAGGCTTCAAGGCCGACCTCCTTTGAACTCGGCGAAGCTCATTATTTTTCTTTTGAAGTTCCACCATTTGCTAGACGAGTTGCAAGTATTGAACATCAACGGTTTCCTGTCCTGCGGCAATTCCTAAAATGTTCGACGAAGAACGAGCACGTATTTGTTCAAAAATTTCTCAGCAGGTATATCCTGTTCACAGCGCCATGTATCGTGAGAGTTGTCTTCTCGATGGTGGTTCAAAAAGGAATGTCCATAAGTGTATCTTGGCTGGCATTTATATTATTTTTCCCTTCACCGGTTTTCTTACCGGTGATCACTTCTACTCGTCCCATCTTTTCGGTGGGCCTCTCTTCACAGACTATGACGATGGAGAATGTTTTTTTCCTGTGGGCTGCGCCCTTTGCAACACTATGAGCAAAAAAAAATGGTTTCTTCTGGATAAAGATGTTCAACTTTTGGAAGACTAGCTCGCACAAAATCCTGATCTCAATATAATTGAGTCATTGTGGTGGAAACTGAAGAAACAAATGCTCCAGCGAAAACCCCGTAATCTCTAAGAGCTTTGGGATTACTGACAAGAAGAAAGAGAAAATCTGTACCTTGTTCTATTCAATACCACATTGAATTGAGACAATTATTCGATCCAAAGACAGCAACATTAATTACCAACTCTATACTTTTATATTTTTTACTTTCTGTAATAATAAAGTTGCCAAAAACAACCAACTCTTTTTTAACTTAAGAAAAGAGATGAATGGTGAAATTTTTATTAGTGTTCCATTATTTTTGTATGGCCTTTTATCACCATTATTATGCTTAAGATACTCTATCATCTACTATACAATATTAACAAAAGTGCAGTAACTTATCTTCTGGCCCTCGGCAATCATAAAATCTACTGAGAAAAGTATACCGCTAATCCCTCTCGATTAGGGGGTTAAATTAACAAAAGTAATTAATTTACCAAGGTTTCCCAAAAGTTTTGGACGCCAGTGTATATCGGAGAATCGAAATTTTAAAAACATTTATCTTATTTATGAAAAACATGCAAGCGTAAACCAGTGAGACATTTTTCTTTAAGTAAAACTGTTTATTTAATATAAAAAGGGAAAATTGAAAATAAACTCTGAAGGTTTTAAAATTAGGTGTATTTTTTAAATTCCAAGTTGTCTGTACATCTCCAACAATATATTTTCATTGTGTTTGTAAATCTAACTTGAGAACATTTCTTTTAACAACATATAATTATTAGGTTTTCAGCTCAAAATCACGATAAATGATAATTCACTAAAAACTATATTGCCACTAAACCATGATGGGAAGTTATATGGGAAATTTAGATTAGATTTTTGCCCCTCTTGACCTGCGGTTTTTAGTTTGTGGAGAAATGAGTGCAAAGAGATAGATAGATAGATAGATAGATAGATAGATAGATAGATAGATAGATAGATATGAATAAGCTGGTATAGAAAGATATAGGTACCTCCACAGATTCGAAAAAAATTAAGCATACCATGATGAAAAATTTCCCACCAAACTTAATAAAAAAGAATTTTTATCGGCAAAAATTATTCTTTTGATCCATTTCAGAACGTTCGAAATTTTGGTTCATTTTTCTTTTCTTTTTTTGTTTTTTTTGCGTCAGGAAATTTTAGAATCTCTTTTAGGGTGAAAAACATTGATTTAGAAATTTTTCCAAAAATCAAATGATTGTCTGAATTTTATGAAACTTTCCAGAGTTATTTACAAATGAATTAAATTATTTTAGAAATGTTTCGCTTTTTAAAAAAAATCTTGCTGAAACATAGTTAGATCTGTTACCCCCACCGTACACATACACACACACACACACTTATTTATTTTTATGAAATTCAAGAAATTAATTTTTGTACCGCTTGATGTTTATATTAGTTATACACAAAATTCATTAGAGAATTTAAATCATCAATTTTTTTTAACAATTGAACCACTAGTTACTGAAAATCTTCTTTGAAGTGTAAAATAATAATTAGAATAATTTATAAAGTTTTAAATTGTATCGATTAGGTTATATTCTTAGTAAGTAGAAACTATGCTTACTAATCATAAATCTAAAAATTTACTACAATTCATCAACCACCACTATTTTTTATGTGCGCGCGCGCGTGTGTGTGTGTATAAACGTGTCGATTTTATACAAATACAGACGTCAAAACACGACATCCAGAAAATAAGAGCGATAACTATAGTAAATTTAAAGCCAAAGTAACTAAAATTCGATAAAATATTAGATTACATAGAATATTTTCCAACGTATTTAAGATTTTTGTAGAGTTAATAATTATATAAAAAGGCTGCTCACGTTATATTCCTCGTGTAATTTTTACAGGTATGTCCACCATAGAAAAAATGATATAAACTTCCAGCTATCAATTAAGCTGTCAACCTGTCAACACCTTAAATAAACACCCACCTCCATGTAAAAAATTCATTTTTGCGCTATTTTAAACTAAAATTAAGTAATATTTGTTTCAGATCAGAGTAATTCAATTTTAATTCAGCTAATATTCCTCAAATAAAGTTTCAGAAAATTATATTTTACTTTGAAAGATTTTTTAATAAAGAGAATTTCATTGTGCTGATCGATATCTAAAATCAACGATTTTTAGTGTGTATTTTTTTTAATAGGGTTCACCACAAGCAATAATTTAAAGCCAATAAAACACAAGAGGTTACTGTGTGCAGAAGAATTAGAAAGCAGAAACATTTTACTCAAGAACGAGAACAAAAAAAAAGAATAATCGGGAGGACAATAGATAGAGATTGACATTGTATTTACATTTTTGAAAATTAAAGTTAGCTGGAAAACATGGAGCTGGAAGGGTTTCCACAAGCGAGAACTGCGAGAAAAGAAATTGTTAGCATAGAATTTATAGTTATATCTAAGCTAACTCAACCGTAACTCGATGAAATCTCGTCGCCAGCCTAGTACTGCTCTTCAATTCATAAAGTCAAGATAGTCATAGTGAAGAGCTCATCCGAACAATTACCATGAATGTATTTATACAAAACGCACAAGGAGGCAACCTTTACGACGATGGGAAAGCCGAGACGCCAGATCAGGACCAATAAAAATATAGGATTTTATCAAGAATCTCTAGATATATAGCGGGGTACCGGACTATATGTGGCAGCAAATATTCTAATCATGGACGAATGGTAGACTTATAGATATGTAAGATAGATTCTGGAGAGAAAAATTGTCAAGCACGATGCAATGAACCAACATTCTTAGCAAGTGATTTAGCAATGGATTCAATATAGTCATTCCACTGCATGTTAGTCGAGAACGGTAGCCAGAGAAGGCTCAATGAATCACTCTCCTGGAGGTCAGCATCAGCCATGCTGATTGAAGGCAGAAAGGGGTATCTCAGATGATTAATAGAGCAGTTTAGTTTGGGAGACATTAAATTTAACAAGCACCCCTTTACCCCAATTAACAACAAACTGAAGGTCGTCTTTTACATCAGCTTCCAATTTGATAAGAAAGATTAGATCAGTTGAAATATTTGTCCGCAGACATCGAAATTTTTCAATTTGTTAAGAAGATCTGTATAGAAAAACCCTGTCGAAAGCTTTTGGTATGTGCAAAGCTACAACCCGAATTTAACCGTTCTTTAGAGCTTAATAAACTCTTTCGGCAATTATCGTCAGTACATCAGCAGTTGACCTCGAGAAACGCAAGCCATATTGCTTGTCTGAAAAAAGTCTCTGTGATGTGAGATGCTTAACCAATTCAGCATTGATTAGGGCCTCTAGTAATTTTCCAAAAGGAGGTAGACTAATGCTAATAGGCCGATAGTTGGAAGGATCTGACGGTTCACCCGATTTCTTAAAAACTGGAACAAGAGATAAGGATTTCCAACGGGAAGTAAAGCAAGAGGCAGCGAGACATTTATTATACAGTTTAGAGAGAACATGAGCCATTTCGGGTTCACACTTTTTAAGGACTCTTACAAAGATATCATCAGGTCCACATGCTTTGTGGGGATCCAGATTAGAGATGATAGCAGAAACCATAGAAAGGATTATATGTATATAACTCAACAGAGACTCAGTTCAAAATGGAAAGTTAGGGAAGGATACTCCAAACGAGTCAAGAATAGAGTTTAAGAATTTACGGGGGAAACATTCAGCTTTATCAGCAGTTGATTGAAAAGAGGAAGAATAAAAAAAACTTATTTAATAAACTTTTACAGAACTGCCAGTGATTATGAGATGCCTCATTCTCTCAGAAAAAAAGAGAATTAGCTCCTTCGAGGACACGTTTGCATTTATTACGTGTAGCTCCGAATATGCGTCTGTTGTGATGGGAACTGTCACGCTGATATAGCCGGAAATAGTAGTTCCAAAGAGCATGCAGGTATGAACCTTGAAGAAGATTGAAGTTTCATCTGGCATTTCTATGCCGGCTTTAACTGAAGAGGAAATCCTAATGGCGTAATTCTGAAAAAAAAAAAAACTCCTGTCAATTTTTAAAAATTAGTTTTGAAATACAGCAAAGTATTTTGGTTATTGGAAATATTAAATTTAATCTATTAGATTAAAATTAAAACTAAAATAAAAACTTCAAGCATGATTTTTCATTTTTTTTAAGGTATCGCGTTTCTTTGGCGGTACAGATAGATAGATAGATAGATAGATAGATAGATAGATAGATATTCACACATGCATATGACATTTTAAATTTAATGAATAAGAGAGAGATATGCCATTCTATCAAAATACTACGACCTAATAACGTAGAAATACATTTGTCGACTAATTTGTCTGCTGTTTGTGGGGTCAGTTTGGCCTTGATAGAGACATGTCGGGAAATTGATGGAAATGTTTGTAGAAGGAGACCAAACCATCCGGTTACATTGAATTCGTCATTATCATCCGTTATTTTTTGACATTTACTGCAACAACCGAATTCCTCAAAGGCCTGACAGAAAAAGGGGAGCACCGCTTATAGAATGTCAAATTAGCTAGAAATAAACAAAGCTAGCGGTACACACGATGTGAGCTATTTTAATTCTCAATGTCTTGGTTTTTGGCTGCGAAATACGACATTGTGGCAAACACGCAACCGCAAGTACAGAACAACACCAACCTTTGGTGTTTGTGGTTTGTGTATGTGTGCATTTGTCTGTCTGTCTCCATAGATTGGGGCGGGAGTATTTGTCACGAGGCACTGAGAGTGAGCGTTGTCCTTTACTACTAATACCATCTTCTCAATTTTATTTTTCTGTGATAAAAATATATAACTCGTCACTAGCATTCAGCTATGACTGACAAGGAGAAAAGTGGACGAGGGAGGAATTATAGAAACCACTCTCCCACAATAAATCTACAGCCGAAGAAATAGTAGTAGCCAAAAGTTTGTTAACCTTCATAGCGGCCTGCCACTGACGGGTTAGAAAACCAGAAAAAAAAAAACGTTTAAACTAAAGTATTTGTAAACATCGTTGAAATCTTTGTAAAAATAATACTTTTGTTCTTTTTACAAAAATCTTTCTTTTTTGGTGGGAACGTTTTATAAACACGTGTATGTGTGTGTGTGCGTGTGTGTTAGGGTTCGGCAGATTCCAATCTGTATTTTTATATATATATATATATATATATATATATATATATATATATATATATTGATATTTGTGGGTTTGGAATATTCGTTTTTTAATATATTAAATAATATTTTTTTTAACCATTTTTATCTTTGTATATTTGCTCGCTTAAGTTATATTTTAATAAGTGGTTAGCATTTGTTTAATGACACTTTCCAGTCTTAAATATTTATTGGTTGTGGTATCTGATTGTCTAGGTCAATGTCTGTGAATGCGTGTACATGTATTTATCGGTGTCTATGTGTATGGAAAGTGCATTCACTTTTAATTGTGTATGTATGTATGTGTTGGTTTCCCCCACCTTTTTTTTTCATAAAGGGCCGTGGAGATGTTCCCTGCCTCGTCACTTTTTTGGGGGGTATATATATCTAAATATGTCTGGGTGCTTATGTATTATAATTTGATTGTGCTTGTGTTGTTTTACGCGTGAAGTTAGGACCACATTCACACACTTGGGATTAAAATGTATACATATATTGTCAGTGGACCAGATGACGTAGCGTCTATTCTAACGTAATTTCAATGAAGAAATAAATTGAATAACATATGTATTTCTTCTTTTCTCCTCAGTAATTTTATAATTTTAAACTTAATAGTGATTAAATTTGTATTTTAAATTTGGCAGTTTTTAATTTTAATATCAAATTTTATCATATAATTTAATAATTATTGGTTAGAATAAATTATTTTTTAATATTACCCGTATTTTAAAGATCTGAATAGCTATTATAACATGATTCGTTGTCAAGCTTTTGTAACAACGTTTTCCCCTTGCGAAGGATCGTTAATTAATTTGAAACTTTTAAAACCATTTATTTTACATTCAACATCATCACTTGATAAGACACCGGAGGTGTTGAAACAAATGGCTATTATTGTAGTGATTTTATAACATATTTATGTTATAATTTTTTTTAAATAAATAATTATATATATATATATATATATATATATATATATATATATATATATATATATATATATAACGTCAATACCTAAGGGTTAATGATTTTTTTAAAATGAAAAAGCATTCTTGAAGATTCCATTTTAGCTTTAATTTAAAGCTAAATGATTAAATTTATTATTTCCAGTAAGTATAATATAGTTTATTTTAAATAGAAATTATATAGATTGGAATGTCAACTATTTGCTCGATTTAACAACAAAAACTTCTTAATTTTAAGAAATTTGTAAACAAAACAAAATTATCGGTTTTAAAAATCTTCCAAAAATAAAATATATATTTCTCACACGTTATTTGAGTAAAATTAGCAAATTCAAAGTTAAATTAATCTGATTTGAAATAAATATTACTTACTTATAGCATAAAAAGTAATATACAAGAATTTCTTAACGACGGGTCCTGATTTTCTTTGATTTTTATTGACGTTTTGATAAGGTGATGACAGCTCGTATGGATGACCAGAATTGACATAAATTTACAAAATCTAAGTGAATATATTTTTTTTAGTTTTTAACTACCTAGTAATTTTTACAAATTAACATATTTCAACATTTTTTTAATATTTTGTAGACTTTTAGTTACGTTTGAAGATTCTTTTTGAAAAAACAAAAAAAAAATAAAGTACTATACAATTTTCTTAAATTAATTTTAAAATTTAACAACAGATAAAATTTAAAATAAAGATAAGTAAACAAGAAAATTAACACATTAATCTGGAATTTTTTTAATAATAATTAAAATATTGTTTAATCATTGATAGTTAATAAATTTTAATTAACATTTGCTAAAAAACATTTTTCTATTTTCTTCAATCCAAGCACGTGACCTTTTTATAATAATGTCCTATTTAGGCTATCATAGATGGAAAAGGTAACAATTAAAGTGAAAAATAAAAAATTATTTTAGAAATAGGATAGTACGGTGGAGTAATGGATAGCAGCTCGGATTGAGGAATCGGAGAGCCGATTTCGAATTCCAGCCGAATCCATTGCATTCACTTACGAATAATACCCTTGGGAAATGTATGAATCCTCTTCTTCTCCCCCAGCTATAGGAAAATAGCAGGACTACCGCAGAAAGAAATAGCAGGGGAAAAAAAACTGTCTCATCAGTCATGATCGCCTAAGCGTATATCATGCATGGCGCATAACTGAATTTTGGAATCGTAAATTTCGTTTCCACTTAATTACGATATTACATCCAAGAAATAACGCAATATAGAATTTTAAACTGTCATAAATTATTATAATTAAATTTTTTTAAAAAATGAAAACCTTCTTGTAAAAATTCATTATCCATCGAAAAAAATTTCTTTCTTAAGACAATAGTGCCCTTAATATAACTTATTTACAAAAAGAATTAAAAGCTTTTCCAATTAAATAATATCATATTTTGATTACATTTTTTAGTTTACTATTTGGAGCAGATTTTCAGTTAGAATAGTAAAAGTTTGAAAAAAAATTAAATGATTTACATTCTCCAAGGTGTCCTACTTTTAACTAATAAAAAAAAAACAAGAAATAGAAAGTTATTTCGCGAAATTTCATGAAATTAAGTAAATGAATGGCAGCATATGTAAAAAAAAAAATTGCCAAAACTTTCTAAAACAAAAAATTTCAAAAAAAATTTTTATTCATTTGTGAATAAGTCCTGAAAGTTTCATTATTTGAAAAAGTACCAAAAGTCAGTCAGTTGTGTACACGCTTAAGTGAACATGTATCTTCGACACATGACTGAAGAAGCAGATTTTTCCAGCAGCAGGTTGCCATTTCTTTCTGCTGTAGACCAGTTACCATCCAAGGCTATAGAACCCGGATTGTCCTGCTATTTATCCATAGCTGGGCGGGGGGAAGAAGAGGCTTCATACTTTTCCCAAGGGTATTAGCACATAAGTGAATGTAATGGATTCGACTGGAATTCTCACTCGGCTCTCCAATTCCTCAATCCGAGCCGCTATCCATTGCTGTGTCTCCTACTACTCCACCGTGCCTCCCACAGTATTTGTAATTATTACGTCCCGCGATGACGTAAACAAAACAAAATTTTTAACACAAATTTCGAACTTTAAAAATTTCAAAAAATTTAATAATTTCAAAAAATAATCACAAAATACTTTGGTCTTTTATAACATAAACATTTTGACGATAAAACTTTGTTTTGATTAAGTTTGTAGCCCTTTTCATTATGCTATGCTGTCTTTTCGTGACATAGTGGTAGTACCTAATATAGTGCCTAGTATTAGTTAAACATTTCTAATTCTACACATTTTATCGTGATATAAATTGCGGTAAATATTCTTATGGTTTTTCATTTAAAAAATCGCCAAAGATGAAAATATTTCTAAAGCAAAATATTATTACAAAAATCAATTAGAAAATCATTATACTTATGACTGATTTCTAGAGAAAAATATTTAAAAAATGTTAAGGACATTTTGTCAAGTTTGCAATGTAAACAAATACTCTTTATCCGTAGTCTGTATTATGTTAGTTGTCCCAATGGCAAGCCATTGCAAATTTGGTGACCAATCAGCCGCCGAAGGAGTGACGATTTTTGCTACTGTAAAACTAAAGCAGTTAATACATTTAAGGGTATGAGATTTAAGAGTATGACATTTACTGGCCTCTTTAAGTGGCCACATAAAACGACACTTCGGCAGAATCGGGCGATTTAAAGATACAGTGAACACAGTAACGGGTACTGCACGTCAGATAACCGAAAAATCAAACTATTTTGGTAGACAGTGTTGCATTGTTTTTATGTGAAATAGATTTCATGTATTTTCTTCTGCCGACTTCTAATTAACAAGAAAAGCCCAAAACCTAGACTAAACTTTGCAAATGAACGATAAATTAGGCCGGATGAAAGAAAGTTTAATTTGGTTGGGTCAGGCGACAAGTAATACACCAGAGACGATGTAAATGTGAGAGATTGCGTCCCAGATGTGTGCAAAGATTAGTTAAATTCGTAGGTCAAGGCCTATTGATATGAGGGTTGTTCTCTGGCACTGCTATTGGCCAACTCATTCGGTTACATACCAAAGTAAATGCTGCAGTGTATAAGAATATTATTGAACAGCATGTTGTTCCTGCTCTGAAATAATTTCCTGTCCCTGACCCATCTTGGTGCAAGACAATAGCTTTTGTCACGCTATAAACAACAATTTTTCGAAGCTGAAAATATCAAAGTTATGGTATGCACTGCCTAAAGTCCAGATATCAATTAAATTGAGAATCTATAGAATATTATCTGCGTTAATTTTCACGCAAAGAATATAACGACAGTTACTAACAGTTTTTTGAGATTCAATGGAAAAAAATTACGGCTGCATATCTATGTCCTTTGGCCGTAGATATACAGAAACAAATTGAAATCCACGGACTGTACACGTCTTGCTAATTACATAGCCAGTAAATAAAGTTACTTTAATTTACATATGTATTTATAATTTTAGGTGCTACACTTGTTTTATAACCAGTTTTTATCCTGTTTCTTCTTTGTTTCTTTTTTATATATATAGTTCAGAACAAATTTTTTCAAGGTATTGAATGCTAGTGAAGATTATTATATAAAATAAGTAATAAGTATTAAGTAAAACAAAGGTGTGAGTACAAGATATAATAAAGTTTAAGAGAACACCAGCTATCACGGATGCCGTATCCTAAAATATATCTGCAGGAAATCGGAAGTACCCGTGAAATTGCGATGTTCTTTAGAACTAAAGATTCTTCATTGCAAGGAATTTCCGTAATTTAAGTATTGAGAAAAATGAATACCTACTAATGGCGGCTCTGAACAATTCTATATAATGAGCTTTCAAAAGTCATGGGATCGGTGCTTAGTATTGTCTAGGGACCCTACTACCTCGGTAAAATGCAGAAACGACGTGGCATCGATTACACGAGTGGTTGAAACCTCGATAACTGTCTACATTTCCTTGATATTTGTAGGTGGAGGATCTTGCATAAGGTTAGACTTCTCCGCCACGTCCCAATAATACTCGATTGGGTTTCATGTCGGACGAACAGCGTGACAACACCATTTGTCGAAAGTTTCAAGAATGTTCCAACTCTATTCTGCTGGAACATCCTGTCATTGTTTGCAGGTGTGATTTGAGCCAGTGTTGCTTGTCTGTTACCATAGACCTCACTAGCCAGATACTTCTTGTCACTATCATTAAGGATTCCTGGAATGTCCCATCCGTTTGTTTCCCATTATCATATTCCGTAATAACCACAATAATTCACATACTCTTGCCATGATCTTGTCTAGCCAGTGTTAACCCTGATTCTCCGGTTGTCAGATCATAAGTGATGTAGTTCCGAGCATTTTCATGATATCATACAGTAATGCCACCTTTTTTTGCATACTGCTATACCATAACATCTCGGTATAAGATCCAATAATAATCTGACAAAGGGAGAGAGAGAGAGAGAGAGAGAGAGAGAGAGAGAGAGAGGACACAGCAAAATGGGGAACTCATTTTGTTGCATAAAAGTGAGGCTATTAATTTTATAAGAATTAACCAAGTGTCTCAGAAAGTGAATAAAAATTGGCGGCATTGGTTATGGAAAATGATCCACTGGAAAGCATTGTAAACAAATCTCAAGTGAAACATGATCAAAGGAATAAATGTATAGGCAGTATTTGATTTGGAGATATAGGAAGCTTGTCTAAAACTGGATGAGAAAATCTGAGAAATTTGGATCACAAAATAAGGAAATTGAAAGCAATGTATAAAAGATTGTACTTGAGGCATGACATGAATAGTATTTGTGTGAAAAGGAAATAGTGACGAGGAGAACAATGTTGACTCAGGGGACTTGGTGAATTACACAAGGCTGAACAATGAAACTTAAACAACCAAAAATTTCAACAGAACTGACAGAAAGAAAGGGATTCAGACATCTCTAAAATAGGAAGGAAACAACCGTATGGATATTTCCATAGAAAAGAATAAGGAATTACAGATGACGCGATATTGGTATGGAGAGGATATTTGAAGATAGAAATTGAATCCTTATTAATTATTCTATAATAACCAGTTATAATAACACAAATACAGAACGCAACAAAAATGAATATAAAATATGCGTTGATTCAAATAAAACCGTCAGTCATATAAGCCAAATAACATTTAATACAAAGAAGTAGTCATGGTAGAATGATCCAGTGAAAATTGGGATAAGGACTGTGATTTGAATTGTTTGATACTTTGAAAATGGCTTCGTCAGGCCAGAAATCATCGTAAACAAAAAAATAGTAAATTGATTGGGCACAAAGTAAAACAAAGAATTTAATAAAATTTCTGGATCAAAAGAAATAATCCACATTATTATTTGAGAACTCTCGAAGGTTCTTAGACAAAGATTCAAAGAATTGGTAATTAAAAAAAAAAAACATTCAGAGAACATCATTACTAAAATCAGAGGAAAGTTTTGGTTTATTGAGGAAATTCATTGCCGCTTAATCTCCAGTGAAAACCGCCAGCTACTGATAGCATTAAAACGCAATGAGTACCAATATATTAATAATAGTAGTCATAATCATAACAAAATAAAAATGTAATGGTAGAAATAATTGAAGTAATGAATCGGAAAAAGAGAGAAAGAAGAAAATATCAATTATCATAGTATTCTTGTTTGAAATTACAGTAGCGCTTCTTATCCGTGGGAATATCTTCCAAGACACCGAATACTTGTCCGAAATCCCCGACAGCACTAAACTCTTTATATACTTTTTCCGATGCATACCTATAATAAATGTTATTTTATAAATTAAATACACGAAGAGTTTGACAACAATAACTAATAAACATAAACCAACCGTAACAATATACGCTAATAAAAGATATGTGACGGATAGAAAATTGGTTTTTATCGTAGTTCTTAGCAATCTCAGCATAGTTTTTCTTTTCTTTAATAAGTCAAGAATATTCACTTTTTCATTTGAAGGAAGCTCATTACGACTTCTCTTTGACATATCAGAATTCCAAGCATTACTATTCGCACACTTTATGGCTGTTATTAAGTAAAACTTAAGAATTGTTTGTTTCTGAGGGAGGGTTGGCCGCGGGTAAAGAACGCCATGGAAAACTAAATCGCGGCTAAAGGAGACCGCTGAATGATAATAAATGCAACTGCTGAAGAGGAGGAGGAGGAGTAGGAGGAGGAGGATTGATACATCTTCCGATAATAATGATAATAAAAGCCAGAATGTTCTAAAGTCACTACCTTGAACGGATCACGGCTCGTCTGTTCCTGTGAAGCCAAAACGTCATACGGCAGTATCCATCATTTAAACGTGTGCAGTAAAGTATATCAAGAAGGTTGCAGTGTCCGCTCATGCATTTCCAGTATGCCATTAATAGCGTTTTCGTGGCACAGAAAGATGACGCCGGTCGATTACGGAGTCTCATAGGCGGGAAACATATTCTAATTAAACAATCCATTAGCAGTCAGTTGACTACATTGTTGAATCAGCACGAATAGGAGAGAGGTGTGTTTCCTATGAGATTTTGTCACGAGATGAGTAGATGAATTAATAAGCTTTAAAAAGTGATGAATGACATTCATCTTGAAAATAAATAAGCAAAAATAATGTTTCCATAACTTCCGGACTTGGTAATATGTTGATCACCAGACAAAAGTGAAGGTCACTTGTTCCAAGAGAAATACACATAAATACATAGCCTTGCAGACAGAAAAAAATATTTTTACATCCTTAACGGATGCTGGAGAAAAAAAAATTTTTAATATAATTTACAATGAGAAATGGATTCTCTACAACATCAAGTTAAACATCTTCATAATAATGATAATAATAACAGCCAGGAAATACAACATAACTAATTTAAGACAAATATTGGATAATATTGGATATAAATAAATAAACCCCAAAACTAAAAGTAAAAATTATATAAAAAAAGCTAATAGAACATTCAAGAATCAAGAAAAGGAGAACCAGGTGAAATATTGATGCGCAAAGAACACTTAAAAAGGGAAACAGTAAAACTAGTAAGAACAGCTAAGAACACACATATTAAATTAACTAAAAGGAACAAGAGGCAAACATAGTATGCGTTGTAAACGTTAATATAGAGTTGAAAAGCCAAATCATTTTGTGAAAATTTATGCAGTAATTTAACTCATGAAGAGTACAAAAACATATATGACTGTGTGGAAATGATGATGATGATGCAGTCGAAATGGTGATGCAGTCGAAATGATGCAAGCAATCAGGGGTTACATTAGAAAGCAGAAAAAAATAGGATGTTTTAATATAAAAAATATCATCCACTCCAATGACAACAACAATTACAAACGAAGAAATGATCATATATCAGTTAGCGAATGCCATAAGAGGCCTGGGAGAGGAAAAATAAGAGAATGAAAAAAAATAAACGTGACTTGGACATCGAACTATAAAAAAATGGCTTCCATTTAACATTCATTCAAATAGAGACATTGACTACTTGAACTCTGTGTTCAACTTCAGCAATATATTTTCATGCCTTTCAAGATAAATTATTAATTTACCATTTTATCAACTTTTAGTTTTGTAAAACTCTAAATTCAAGAGAAGACAGAGAAGCGAAAAAAAAGAGGTGGTCTGTCTCCCCTATACTTTCCGCAGCTACACGGGATAGCGTGCAGACAGTCTTTAGTCATGTTCTCCTCTATGGGGGGGGGTCTTACTTGAGAGAGATATCTGCGAAGTGACGTCCGGCTTTTGAATGTTGTCCTGATCTTATACAGGAGAGACAGGCCACCCCCCTAAGGTAAGGCTTCAAGAACACCAGAAAGCTGTAACACGAGGGGAAGTGGAAAAATCAGGCATGGCTGACCACATATAGAGAGAAAAGAGAGATCATCACCCTCTGTGTGATCAGGTTGCGATCATAGACAAAGAACACCATTGGAAAATTCGTAAACTTAAGGAATCAGCACATATGCTAGGCCACAAAAATCTCCTGGGCATAGAAATAAATACAATATGGGAACCAGTAATAAGGTGCGCCAGAGAAAAGCAATAATAACAGCAAAAATTGCACTATGAGCTCTGGTAAAAACATGCAATGATAACAGCAAAAAATTGAATTATGAGCACTTGTAAAAAAACTTTTGCTGAGACATTAGGATTATAATATCCAGAAATTCATACACAGATGTCCTCACGGACATATGGCACAGTGGATTAGATCTAGTGACAGTGCCCAAAGAGTGTGAGTTCAATACCCGGTTAAGGCATGGAGAGGGGAATTAACAGGAGATAACTGATAACTGACATCCATTAAACATGGCACGTGGAACTAGAACAGTCTACCCCAGTGAGCGAAATAAAGGGTTCAGTTCGACATTCCAACCACCTGAAGAAGGACGGAGCATACAACGGCCGAAACGTTGTAATAAATATGGCGAGAATAGTCTGAATAATGTAAATAGTGTACATACATAATACCCCATCTCAGAAAAATAGACAGATATCAATATAAAAGCTATTTATCTAAACAAGGAAGAAAATGTAGCGCCAACATCCAGAGAAAACGCCTTCGCGTAAAATATTTTTATTCAAAAGGTCAATGTCTCGTGCTAAAAGTCAACACGCCACTGTTTGTCCTTTTGTTACAAAACTAAACTTCTCAATAATGAAACAAGTATCGTAAATTAACATGTAACATGGGTGTATTGTTGATTTTACAAGTACGCAAAAAGGCTTAAGATGCCAATTTTATGTGAATACAAATATGATAAAAACGCCTGACAAAACCCGCCCAAACTTTACCTATTTAATATATAGATTGTAGCTAAAGTTCTAATTTCTAAAAATTGCGAATTAAATTTGTTGTTTTCTTTCCGCGTTCTCTAACTTAATGACGACAATTTATTAAAATGTATGCTTGTAAAATCCGAAACGCTCCAGTTGCTCAGGTATCTCTATTGACACGCACACAGACCAAATGGCAACCGTGGTGGCACCGTTTTAAGCCCTCATGGTCGATGCTCAACTCAAATGACCGAAACAACGCTAACACACGCGTTACAGCAGGCACATTTATACGCATGCGTAGGCGACTAAGCATGGGTATTTGGGCAGCCGCATGCACCTTTATGCCGTAGGGAGGTGGGAGATTTGGTTGAGGCAGGTTGGAATTAGAGGGCAACTAGTCTAAGCCGAGCTCATCTCTCAGTTTGGCGCTGTCAGGGAGTTTGAGGACAATTTTGCGTGCGTCGTTTCAATCGTTAATGCTGTACAAATGGCGAAAAGGCTCTCGGCCAATCATATTTCTACATCACTCATCTTCATGTCATATCAGTTCTTCGCCTTTCCTCATTTCCCTTTCTTCTTCTTTCTTTCTTTCTTTTTTCTTCCACCCTTTTTCTTTCTCATTCGCCTATTCTTTTTTTTACTCTATTACTTCTCAACTTTCATCTTTGGTACTGTCACATTTTTATTTTTATTCGTCCTCTCTTCTGTTTTGTTTCTTTTCTTTTATGATCTCCTTCTTTCCCTCTTTACGGCTTTTCTTTTTAAATCCCTATCCGTATTTATCTTACTCTCTTTTGCTCTTTTCATTTTTCACTTTTCCGTTTTCTCGCATTCGTCTTTTTCTTTTGCTCTTTATTCTCTTTCATTCTCTTTCGCTTTCTTCCTCTTTTTCATTCTCTCCATTTTCCATCTCTCTCTTACTCTCTCATACTTTCTTCAGTTATTCATATTATTGCTTTTTACCTTCAATCTCCGTTTCTTTCTTTTTTTATCGCTCTCTCTCTCTTTCTCTCTCTCTCTTTCAGTACCTTCATTTCTTTTTCTTCCGTTTCACTTTCTCTCCGTTTTTTATAATGTTGTTATTATTGCCTACACATCTTCGATTTCTTTCTTTTATATTCACCTTCCTTCATCTTATTTCTTTTTTATTTCTCTCTCTTTCTTACAGTTTACCCATACCAAATGTATCCATTTAGATATTTTTCACTTTCACACACAGAATATTTAGATTTTTTCTGTTACATTCTTTCTATTAACCTCTCTCTCTCTCTCTCTCTCTCTCTCTCTCTCTCTCTCGTTCCCTCTCGCTCTCTCTTGCTCTCTCTTTCGTACTTTCGATTTATTTCATCCTTTTGCCAGACTGTGTGGCTCGAAAACACAGAGACACACAAACACAAACACATAACTTTAAAAGTTATTTCAGTGGATACTCATATTTGAGTAGACGTTCCATTTATTTATTAAACAGTATATTTATTTCCGTCTGCAGGCCTGATTATATTCGAGAAATCTTAGTAAAGAAAAATATGCGCGCTCCGGCAGGATTCGAACCTGCGTCACTCTGCATGCAGCTTCACCAATAAAGCAAAGTTTGAACAGTGTCTTTAAGCGAAATCCTTCTTGTATTAAATTCCTCGAAATTTTCATATCTGCTCAGTTTCGTATCCAAACGTAAACAAAGTAATTTTCTGAGGTAATGGACTTTATTTATCAATCCGCAGCTGAGTTGGTTGAGGCTCGTCGGATCTAACGATGATTTCCCTCTGCCCAGAGGGTCGCAGGTTTGAATCCTGCCGGAGAGCCCATATTTTTCTCGAATATTCAGGATGAAAGACAGAAAGAAAGAAATATACTGGTTAATAAATAAATGGAGCGTCTACTCATACTAATAGTAGTGTCCACTAAAAATAATGTTTAAAGTGCTAAAAATCAGTCGGATTGATAAATAAAATCCATTCGCTTATATATATATATATATATATATATATATATATATATATATTGCGTCAAGAAAAAGTTTGTAGTGAATTTCAAAGACGATATTTATCCATAGATTTATTCAACTACATCTGTACCATTTTATTCCACACCCTTTCACCATCTTTGAGGCAGAACTTAGCATCTCTTTCGGAGATGAATTGTTCTAAGTGGTTTTATAGGATTCAAGAGACTTGAACTTCTTCTCATTACGAATCGAAATAAGTGCTAATCCGAAGGTGTAAGGTCAGGTGAGTATGGCAGATGTAACGCAGCCCAATCTGTACCAATTCCCGTTGAGTCTACAGAGACATGAGTTCTGGCGTTGTCCTGATGGAAGATAATGACCTCCCGTTTTTTTCATCGAATGTTGGCTTTAATGGGTCTAACTGAGAACAGTAATTGTCTGAATGCCACGTCGGATTTTGCAGAAAGAGCTCGTAACGCGTTTACAATCCTAACAGACTGATTACATCCACTTCTTTAGAGTCAGATCAACTTTTCACTCCACATTATATATACTCTAGTTAGTTGAATTTTGATATGAAATTTCCCCGTACAGTATTCGATCTACATACTCAACAAGTTATGATTAACATTGAAGAAGAAATAGGAGTAGATAGGTGTGTCTATCGTGCGGTTTAGACTCCTCCCCGGTCTTTTGAAGAGGATTAGAGGTTCGTCCCTTGTTTCCTATTTAGTGTTGGATTTTTGGTTCCTTCTAAAGTTTCCTAATGTCTGAAAATTTTTATCGCTAATTAAATCTTGACCTCTCCAAATCATTTTTCCTGTTAGCTTGCCCTTTCTTATGCTAATACAACTTCCCACAGTAACCCTCTACCTTGAGTGGTGCTTAGGGCCTTGTATTGGGTGAACATTAGCAAAAAAAAAAAGGAAATGCAGATAAACAAATGTCTAAAATAAATGCCATTTTGTCATTCGACTGCGGACTTTTTCTGATGTACCTGCATATCAAAGAAATGCAGTAAAGATAATTATTTCTACTTCTAAATTGAAAACAAGGCGTTTTTAATGGGGTTTTTTCTTCAAGTGTTTCAATAGAAAATCTCGTTTTCTGTCTGCACGCTCAACATCCATAAAAGACGATATGTTTGTTAACATTGGAAGTGACCGCTCTTTCTGGATAACTCTACAAAAATGTTCTTTAAAACTCTGAGGAAGTTAATACATTGGGCTTTTGGAATATTTCCAATCTATGCTGGAGTAGCTACACAATTTTTGCAATTACAACGTAGAAATTAGAATTGCGTGATTGAAACATTTTCTTAAGTTGTTTAAGATTCTGAGATTTACTTTACTTTACCAATCAAAGAAGAAATTGGCTTAGAAGCCAAAAAAAAAAAATGAAGAAACTTCCTTTTTAAGGTGAGTTAAAACACGACTAGGGTTTTCTGTCAAACAGAATGAAAGCCGAAACGTGTGAGATTCGTACAACAAACAAACCCAAATGTCTTTTTAAAAAGGAAGAAACTATTCGTGAGCGTCTCACTGTGAACCATTCGTTTACAATTTCGACTTTTGGACATTCAATTGTTAAACTTCTACAGAACAAAGCATTTTTTTTTTTTACCTTTTCTTTCCACCGTCTATTATGCTCTTCTTTCTTTTATCACATTGCTGCCATCTTTTTCTCTCTTTTCTCTTTTTTTTTTCTTACATTTTTTTTCCTGATATTTTTGCTTTTTTCAACCCTTCTACCACTTTCATTCAATATACTTCTTCCTTTTTCATTCAATATACTTCTTCCTTTTTCTTTACTAAAAATTTGTTCTTGCAAAGGCCATAAGTTGCTCTTTGCAGTACCAGCTTTCCCGCAAGCGGTTCCTCATCTCAATATTGACCAAATTTGTAGATTCTTAACTTCAGTTATCTAAAAAGAATCTGGAGATTTCAGCGTAACTTATCGTCACTGTTTATCTTTATTCTCTTCCGAAATCTCTAGCAATGCGCGCTCTATTCTTAGTCACTCGACATCAAACCTTCATGTTTCTCCCACATCGACAGTGGGCCCACAAACAGGAAAATCTGCACATGCTCGTAGCCAAAGTAACTAAATCCACGCATTTTCATAAGCGTTCTACACACGTTAGAAAGCTAGAATTACTTTCCACCGGCATTTTATATTCAAACTACACATTGTACTCACATTTGATGGTGGAATTTTCAATAGGGTTGCCTGCTTCTTTGATTTTAATAATTTTAAAGAATTTATTAAGTAAGTGTTACGCCAAAAATTTTCAAGGTATATAAAGTATGGCCCCATTGTAAATAGAAGCGCTTTATATTTAAAGGATATTTTTTAGCTAATCAATAAAATTTTTAAAATCAAAATATGATTATTCATAGAAGTCTTGTAAAATAACAAATGTGAGATTAATTAGCCAGAGTTTTTGTATATTTGACGCTAACATAACAACTACTGAATTATTATTATTGTTGTTGTTGTTGTTCTTGTTGTTGAGTGAGAGGGCAGTACGCCAACCAATTGACAATGGGGTTCAAATATACGTTGAGCCCATGACATCCAGGCCGATAAGAGTATAACAAGAAGGTGCATCATAGTGAAATGCACGCGTAGTATGTGGGAGGGGTAGGTTTTGATATTTTTTTATATTTATTATACTTATTATTATTCATGTTTGTTATTGAAACACTAGTGAACTAATGAATACTAATTCTCCGCAGATCTTCAGCATCTTCTTTAACACTGTTGCCAAAATCCTAACCCAAGCGAATTGTTTCAATCTCGCTTCATGTATCTTGTGTTCAGCCTGCCAGCTATGAGAAACATGGCACTCTCTCTCCCTTTTCTCAGTTTTCGAGCGAAGTCCTGGTTAATCTCTAATTTTCATTTTTTAATGTTCAAACTACGCCCTGCCAGAAGAGACACTTCAGCAAGAATTCCTTTACTTTATTCGCCACAACTAGTTTCAGATTTTTTGCACAGAGGGGAATTGTTGTCTATTTGGATTTCAAAATTCCAGATTATATTAATTCATATTTATCTAGAACAGTCTCTGGTTTGTGTTCTTTGTTATTCACATCAAAATCTGATAAGTTTCTCTAAATTCGAAGACTGACATTAAACATACTTTTCTCTGAAGGTTTTTCTTTCCATTCTTGTTTTAGTTTCTATCTTACGGTCCGCTCAGATAGCCATACTTGTTCCTTGAAAGATATTTTCCTTGTTCACAGAAAATCCTATCCAGTCGAGATAAAATGACATACCTGAATAATTTATTGTTGTTGATAATGTTTTAACCATTCATTCTCTTTTCCTGATTCTTATTTTTCAATCTCCATACTTGTCTATGATTATAAACGTTCTACTCAATAACACGTGTTTTGTGAACACACGACCTTTGTTCAACGGGAACGGGGAAACAATAATCGTAACAGTAATCTACGTTTAATCTAAAAAAAAAGGACAGGATCCTGTCATGGTCATCCGGATGGAAAACGCAGTCGACAATCCGAGTTCGAATTTTGCTTGAGGTTGACCGTGTTCACTTAGCATTAATACACTTAGAAAAGGCATGAATCCACTTCCCTGCACTCTTTCCCATTAAATATCTTGTTTCCTGATTAATGGCGAACATAGGTAATTTTGAGTAACTTAAAATCAAGATATGGTTGTTATTTGAATTAAAAAAAAAATTCTTTCCTACGCATAAACATCAATTTGAAGTGTCACTGAAATAACACTTATAGCTGTTCTTTGTTCTTGTTGTTCTTTTTCAAATAACTGATTTTGCATATAGTAAACATTTAAATTTCTCCGTTTCATTCACCAACGCAGTTATTGACAGCATAAATTGAATTTCAAATGACTTGCAATAGAACAAAGTAGAGTTGTTAATTTGGGGTTATGGGTTATTACTTGTTTAGTTGTTGGAATCAGAGTCTGGTTGTAGGTAGAGTAAATGGAATTTATTTTTGTATTTATATTTGGAATTCAATTTTTATCTTTTATTTATGAATTTTATTTTTTCTCATCTACAGAAAAAGTTTAAAGTTATTTCCGAGGAAGGTTATGCTACTGACGGATAATTTTATCCTTGTTTATTATTTTGCCCCTGGTAATTAAAATGTACTGAAAGGCATTATGAATATTTATTTGACACCTAACATCATATCCAAACTTATATATAAATATCTGCTTCAGTATTTGAAAAACGAATTATATTATTTAAATGAAATTAATTGTACCGAACGGATAAATTTGCTCTACCCTCTATGTGTTTTCATCTATGTACACGTTTTTTTTTTATTGTTAAATGATATTTTGAAAGAATATCTCCTAGCAGGATTCGTCTGTTACATGAAAATTTTTGAACAGCCCCTCTTGAGTTATGTTGCTATGTGGGAGTGAACACATACGTAGAACCCATACATCCCAACCTTACTCATCCAAGTGGTCCAGCAACTCGATGTGAGTGATTGCATTAGCCCTGCGAGAAGTTAGGTAGTATGACATAGACTTCGTTACTTAAGACCGCTAGGGCTTATCACTGACAATGTAAAGGCACACGAAATTTACATGACTCCAGTTCACGTGACGATTTTCTTCATTTTCCGAGTCGCGCTGCTTAGAATACAACGACTCGGAGATAACAAGTACATCGTGTAAGTAGTGTCACAAGTATGGCATGTCTTCTAATTTCCTGTATATGACTGAAAGCTGGCATGTCTGGATACATCTGAAAGAGAAATGAGAATTTTAAAATTTAGTGCAGGCTGCGTAACATTACAGTAGGTCCTTATCCCGCCCAGATGTGTACCTTATATATATATATATATATATATATAGATATATAGATATATATATTTGTGTGTACTGAAAAAAGATGAAAACTTAGCGAGTATACACATCTCACAGAGAAATATGCGAGAGGAATAGAGTGATGATTATGTTCACAAAGTTTCAAGCAAGCTCACAAAATAACATTAATAATATTGTTTAACTATAAATACACAACGACAGTCTATTTCGCTGCAGCATTCAGGAGCATTTTCGCCATCATACATAGACATACAAGACAAACTTGCTAGTACAAATATAAACACAAATTTATTCTAAAACTCATAACGAAACGCCATTCGAGTTGCGCATACACACTCAAAAGCAATTTTCACTCCATTAAACCGGTCATTTTAAAAGTAAACATTGGAGGTCGAAAAGAGGGCTCAAAACAAATAAGGAGGCTTTTCCCATAATAATAAACGTCGCCGTACGAGGAGTCATGACAGATTTCGTGATGGCGAACAGTCACGGAATACTGCCCGGCCTACTCTTGCCCGAATTTGCTCAGGCCAACTGCCCAATGCAAGAAATACAGCCACTACCGGAGATTACCTTCGCTTGCATTTAACCTTATCGACTGAGAACTTATTAGATGGCCAGATGAGATGGACAGTATATTTACACAGACGTCTCTTTTGTTTTGGCATTTTCGTTTTCTTTTTCATTCTTTTGCTTTCTTCTTTAAGATTTCAGTTATTGTCCCTCTCAATCCCTGTCTGTCTGTCTGTCTCTCTGTCTGTCTCTCTCTCTCTCTGCATCTCTCTCAATAATTCTATGGCTTTAAATTTTCCCTCGACTCCATTTATTTTCTATTCGTTTTTAACCTTTCTTTCTCTCTCTTTCTCTCCACTATAAAACTTTCTTTTCTTTGTCTCTCTATTTCCGTCTGTCTTTTTTATCTCTCTCTCTCTCTCTCTCTCTCTCTCTCTCTCTCTCTCTCTCTCTCTCTATCTATCTATCTATCTTTATCACTATTTTCTATCTTTCTAATTAATCCTCTCTGAAACATCATTTAGTTTCATATTCTTTCTCTCTCTCTTTCTTTCTCCACATATTTTTCTTTTTTTTCCAGCTCGGTTTTCTTTATTCTTTCTTTTCTTTCTTTTCCCTCTTTACTCATCCTCATGCTAATTTTTCTTCAAAACACTTTCCTACTTTATTATCCGTACACGACAGTTTATGAATTTAGCAGAACTTGAATTTCATTTCAACAAAAACAATAAATAAGTTGATTATATCTGAGGACAAATGATAAAAAACAATCCACTTCTCAGATCTCTTTTGCAATATTAGAAACTAATCGCAAGATAAAAATTCTAAACTGTTCACAACTTACAACAGTTTCAGCGCCATGTCGAATCTCAACACACTAGAAATATCGATGAAAATTGTAACGCACAAAAATTCAAGAAAAACTTCAGATTCTTCTAATTAGCTTCTATCAGAATGCTATGAGACTTGGTTTGATGGTCACGCACAGAATCTCGATCTATGTTTTATCTCCATCACAGAGTCTTGTAACGCCACGCAGTTCTGCCCTCTTGGTAACTCCGATCATGCTGTAGTGTCTGTCAGCATCTCCTTCAACTCCACCCCCTGCAAAGAACCTTCTGCCACTAGAACCTCGTTCTGTTATCAACGAGCTGACTGGGACTCGTTCCGTGATTTCTTCCGCGATGTCCCCTGGGATGTTGTCTTTACGCGCCCCGTTCAAGAATGTGCTTCTGAGGTCTCCTCCTGGGTTAAAGCTGGAATCGACGCTTTCATCCCCTCAAGGAAATATAAGGTCAAATCGCGCTCCTCCCCTTGGTTCTCCGCTGCTTGCTCAGCCGCCATTGCCCATAGGAACCACTTCTTCCACTTATATCGTAGCGACATGTCCGACTGCAATAGACGTCTCTTTGCCTCTGCCCGTAACGAGTGTAAGCGTGTCCTCAACGAAGCTATGTCACTATTTGCTGCTCGAATGAAAGAACGTATTGCATCTCGCAAATTTGGCTCCAAGAATTATTGGCGTCTCTGCAAGAGCGTACTTAACAATAGCAAACCCTCTATACCTCCTTTGTTCAACCAGTTTGAGGTCCTGATCTCCTCTGCCGACAAGGCTGAATGCTTTGCTCGGAAATTTTCATTCAATTCAACGCTCGACTCTTCCGGTGTACCCATACCTGATTTCCCTCTTAGAACTGAGGCCCTTTTGAGTGAGTTGTACTAACCCCCTTCATTGGTATTGGGCATTATCTCTAATGTAGACCCTCACAAGGCTAGTGATGGAGATGGGATACCAGCCATTGTCTTGAAGAAATGTGCGCCTGAACTGGTGCCCGCCCTCTCCAAATTATATAACCACTGCCTCAAGGAATCTTGTTTTCCAGACTGCTGGAAGTCCTCATCGATTGTTCTTGTCTTTAAGAACTCTGGCAACCCCTCTGACCCTTCTAATTACCGTCCTAACAGTCTCCTACCCTTCTTCAGCAAAGTCTTCGAAGCTTTGATCAACGCCGAAGTGGTTAATCACCTTATATCCCATGATCTGCTCTCAGACAAGCAATATGGCTTCCGCTTTGCCCGATCTATAGCTGATGTGCTCACTGAAACTGTCTACCAAGCCCTTCAAAATAACGGAGAAGCTCGTGCCGTGGCCCTAGACATCTCCAAAGCGTTTGATAGGGTTTGGCATGCCGGCCTTCTTCGCAAGCTCCAGGGTTATGGTATTACAGGTCGATTGTTTGACTTAATACAATCATTCCTGTCAAACCGTGAATTGAATTGACAAAACTAACCTGGCCGTTCGTCTTGAAAAGGACCTCTAATCGGTTGTGAACTGGACAGGGATTAGCTTGTTAATTTTAACACCTCAAAAACAAAACTGCTCTCTATTAATCACTACAGAGATCCTTCCCTGCCCCCCATTAGAATGTCTAAGAGAGCACCTCTCTGCGGCTGCTCGGTCTCACGTTGACGGCTGACCTGAGATGGAACAAATACATTGAGTCAATTGCTTCGTCCACCACAAGGAAAGTTGGCTCCTTGTGCCGCGCCAGGAATTTTTTCTCCCCGGAGTCGATCCTTCAAATCTACAAATCAACCATTCGCCCTTGCATGGAGTATTGCTGCCATATATGGTCTGGAGCCCCTTCTGTTTGCCTTGGGATTCTTGATAAGATCCAGAGACGGATATGCAATGTAATTGGCCCTGATCTGGTATCTCGTCTGCAGTCGCCTCTCTCTGTCTTTTTTACAAATACTTTCATGGTAATTGCTCCGATGAGCTGCTTTCGCTGGTTCCCAGACTTCATGAATTCAAGCGTCTGGCATCCCGCTCTCACCCTTTCACTGTTGAAACTGTTAAATGTAGCCGTCTCTTCTACTCCAATAGCTTCATGTCTCGCACCTCTCGCCTGTGGAACTCCCTACCCTATTCCAGTTTCCCTGATAGCTATAATCTCCAACTATTCAAATGTAATGTCAATCGACATCTCCAGTTGCCTTGATCTATCCACTATCCTTCTCCTCATCCTTTCCTCTATCACTCCTACCTGCTCTCGCTCCAAATCCTCTGTAACCTCTCTAGTGGCTTCCTGCCTTGCATGGTGTGAAATGCTTTAAAAAAATAAATATTTTCACAACAGCAAGTTGCAAACCCTTCATCACCCTCACCTCTACCCCGATAGGTTTGACGATCCAGAGGCAAAGAAAAACATGAACGTAAATGGTCCATTTTTCTTTGTTAGTTGCTTTATATATACGTCAGAGCTTTTTCATACTACTCACGAAACCCCCCGACATAGAAGGCTAGCCTGATTGGGGGCCCCAAGCACTACTTTTTGACCCTTGCTATCTTATCAACATTTGCTTTTTTTTTACCTATATTTTACCCATGTTATAAATTAAATTAAAATAAGCACAAGTGACTATTAAAGGATGACAATTTTTGCAGATTTTGATGTTATTCTGGGTTCTTTTTTGTCTGTGAATTCCTTTTGCTTCTGCTGAGTCTCGAAAAAAAACATTATATAAAATTCACTATATTTTATCCATAATGTTCAAATTATTCAATAAGAAAATGTTGATGTTAAAAATTGCTGCAAATCATTGTTGATTTATTTAAGATGGCATGATCTATTATAATATATCTCTAATTTATATTTCAGTACATTGTATTTATTTTCAATTTTTCTAGTTGAATTGTCCACCTATATTGTCACAGATGCAATTAAATTCAGAGATCCAAGTGTCAAAGTTTCCTCCTGTACTGAAATGAAAAGGAGAAACAGATTTTAGAACTGATAAAGAATTCATTGCAAATCTGAATAATGCTGTAACATAGAGATCGAAACAACTAAGATAAGAATAAGACGAGAAACCTTTTAACATTTAATTTCTATAAAATTAATATTTATAATATAATTATATAAAATTATTTTCCTTACTCGTATTAATAAATGTTACCGTATCCTAAACGTATCGTAGCATATAAACATAAATTCATATGTGCTCAATTGCGCTTAGAAAAGGCGTCAGCTGTTGCCATCAATAACAAACATGCAAACCTTGATTGGTTATGTGTTAATACAAATGTTTTCAGTATATTTCTAATCAGTCTTAATATTTTGTTTCCAGTCGTTTGTACTTTATTCACAAGCACATAAAATCTGCGATAGCAAATAATTGATATTGATAATAGTCATAGTTGATAGAGCATTGGGAGACTCTTTATAGCTTAATTTGCTCGGAATTCATTATTCTTTTTACTGTGAGACTGGCATCCACAATTAACGAGCAGTTAATTCAATTGTCACAGGAGCAGTCTCAGGGTTTGTGCTTCTTATAAAATATATAAATAAAATTGATTATATTCATTAATAGACAACATTTTGGATGAGAAACTTTCTGATTTCAAAATCAGGGAAGTGGGCTTTTTCTCTTGACTTACTCTTAGAAAACGATTTGTCTTGATTTGAGAGGTAAAATTTGTAAAATTATCACAAAATATCAAAATTCTGCAATAAACCAATAAATTGTAAATATAATGTAACTTGTTGTTAAATGAACAATTTCATTTAATTCAATGTAAATTAGATTTGGTGTATTATAAGAACTCGATTTTTCTGTATAGGTTTGTTTGTTAGGCCAACAACAACAAAAAAGTTAGATTGTAGCAAGAATTCAACATAAAACATGAATGTTTCCAAAGACACTCTTTCAAGATTTTATATACCAGGTCTTCATATTTATCTGTTCCGTATTCACTTCCATTTTTTCTTTTTGATCCAATTTACCTTTCTTATTAACAATATTTACGAATGGTCTACTGCTCTATCTGAATCTAGATTTTTTTCTTCTTCTTCTTCTGCCTCTTTGTCTTCTTCTTCTTCTTCTTCTTCTTATTATTATTATTATTATTATTATTATTTAAACTCCCACCTTTTATTTCTGTATTAAAATTATTACCAAATTGTTTTTACCATTAAGATTTTAATCCAACAAAAATTTAAATCCCTGCCAGTTCTTTGAATCTCTTTACCAGTTCACTAAAAAACAGAGACTCATCTTTTCATAACAATATGGGAGAGCTGCGTGCAATTTAATTAGTAAAAGAACGAATTGAGGAAATCTTGCTAACAAATAAAACGAATAGAAGAAATGACCACGTTCAATATAAATTTAATGCTCGAGGTCTCCTTGCTAGCATTTCTCTCTCTATATATATAAATCCGACTCTGTTAACGATGACAAAGTCCCATTTAACTAAGTATTTTCGTCCAACATTTGGCACGAACTGTCAAAGTGCTGAAACTCTAACTGGCTATTTTCTCGTCGGTTTTGAATGGATGTTAAATCAGAATAGAAGCTTTCGTAGATTCGATTGTGTAGTCATCTTTTCGAAACCTTCTTCGGGAAAATGAAATGTGAACCAATAAAGTAAATGATCCAAAAGCAAGTTTCAAGGTGGAATAAGAATATAAGCTTCAGTTTAAAATGAGCGATGCCTTTGATGTCATCGTATCTATGACAACATCGCTCGACGTTTGCTTGCATAGTTTTGCTTTCTTTTTTTTTTTTCTTTTTTTTCACACCTGGAAAAGTTTATGTGAGGAAAGGTGAAGTGACTTTCAAAAGAAAGAAAGAAGGAAAGAAAGTATGGGAAATTAATAAAACGAAAGAAAGAAATGAGAATGAAATGTAAAAAAAAAAGAGTGAAATGAATGCTTATTAATCAAGAAATAAAACGTTATTTCTATGACAACATGGATGAGTGCATGGTTAAGTCTTAAATGTTATAGTGAAGATCAAGAACTGAGGCAGGAAAAGAGGAAAGACATTTGACCAAAAAGAAAGAAGAAAGAGTAAAAGAAGAGAAAATGATTGAAATAAAGAATAAGTGCCAAAATAAATAAATGGCAACAAAGGAATGCAAGAAAAACGATTTAACTTATAAAAAAGAAAGAGAGATGAAATAAACGTGATTTTGAGTTTAGAAAGTGAAAGTGAAAAAAAAAGAAATGAAAAAGAAATAAGGAAAAAGTGAATGAAAGAAAGAAAAAGAAAGAAAGAAACAGAAAAAGAAATGCAAGCTTATTAATAATAAATTTAGAGCAGAAATTGTGTTCTGCATAAAACATAGCGAGATAGAAACCTTAAAACGTCCACTGTCCGATTGGCCAGAAGTAATGACTTCGACGTGGAGGGTCAATGGCTGACACTTCAAACTTTCAAGATGAGCATTCAGTGAGTTCTTCTTTGGAGGCTAAAACCACACATTAGCTTTGCGGATTTTCGCTCATTTCGGCCAGGTCAATGCGGTTCAACGTGGTCAGTCTATATCATTGTCGTCTCGCCTCTTTAACCACATTGTCAACCAAAAGCCGAAAACTGTCCGATGAATGCATAGCCAAAAGATCCCACAGACGATCCGTGACCTGGTAACCTCTACTTCTTATCTATCTACTTGATCTTTTCTCGTTTTTCTTATTTAAAGACAACCACGACACAAAGACTATTGTTACTATCATTGAACGTGATCATGAGACGTATATGATAGCGACAATCATTTAAAGCAGTTTTCTCTTTTATCCTCTTTCTTCTCTCTCTTTTTTCTCTCTCTTTGTTCTTGTTTTTCTTCTTCTTCTTCTTCTTCTTCTTCTTCAGGTGTTGTTCTCCTTTCTTCATCGTCAAACTTCCTTTTAATTGCACTTTTCTTCTTCCTTCGAATTCTCTTTTTTTCAACTATATTAATATTCATTTTTCTTCTTCACTTTTTCTTCTTTATTTTCCAATTTTAACCTTTCTTTTTCTTTCAAATATAAAGAATTCTATTTTTTTTATTTTCTTCTTCTTCTTTAATTTTTGTCTTTTCTTTATTCTTTCTTTTCTTTGTCGCTTTTCCGATATATCTTCTTATACTTTACTGATCTTTTTTGCTCTCTTCAAGTATTTTCCTTGTACTTCACTTTTTCTAATCTCTTCCTTCTCTTCCTTTATTCTTTACTCTTTCTTTTTATTTCTCTTTTATTTGTCTTTATCTTTTTCGTTCTTCTTCTTCTCTTGCATACAACACAAACGAATCCCAATATCAGTTTCACGCGTTTTCTCATACATAATCACACGAAACCATATGCACCGCTGTACACACGCGCGCACTCAGACGCACACACCTTCACAGTCACATTTCTTTTTCAGAGCCGAGAAGGAAATCATTCCCACTGTCACTACCATGCCGTAAATTAGACAGTCAAAATTCCAGCAAGTGGTATGAAGAGCGATTATCAAACCAAGGTCACGGGATACGCACGTCTAGAAAGTCGAAACTAAATATTGCAAAGTAGGGACAGAAATATAGGAAGTAGTAAGTGGCTGGGGGTGCAAATCGGTGGTAGTGCTGGTGTGAGGGGGTACTCTCGCTTTTCTGAGGACAAAAACAGGTTCAACTAAGCAACGTTTCATCGTGCGTAAATGATGTTGAACGAAAGAAATGTTTCAAAAAGAAATCTTCGTCGGGTCACCTGAGGTCTGCCGCAGAAGGGGTTTGCTTGTTTTCTCTTATGGACTTGAGGATGAAGCAACATACTTTTACACTCTTAACGCTTTATCCCGAGTTTTTCCTTCTTACTGGATTCTTCCTGCTTCTCCAACTTTCCAGTGTCTCTTTGCTCTGCACTCTGTCCACGTTGCTGTCATTGAGTTCAGCACCAATATTCATTTCGTTCTCTATTTTATCGTGTCTATATTTTCTTTATTTGAAACTATCATTAGTCTATGTCTTCACTTCAGGTATTCTCTCTCTCTCTCTCTCTCTCATCATCTTCTCACGATATATATATATATATATATATATATATATCGATATATATGTGTGTGTGTGTGCGTGTGCGTGTGTTTCATTAAAAACGACAGACAAGGTACTACGGTTAAGCTTTTTATTTAATTTTTCTTGTGTTCGAACAAGAGCTTTCTTTTCTTAGGTCCGAGCGCTTTCGGCTATACTTTTACTATAATCAAGAATGATTCGATTTTTCAGCTTAATTGAGTGTGTGCATTATGTGTATGTTTTAGTTTGTTGTAGAGATGTTTTTAATTTCCGAATAAGGTTAGCACATTGTGGCCTTGTTCGTAGTTAATATTGTTAAGAGTTGGCTTTTACTTTTTTATTATTAAAGCTTCCATTATTTTTAATCTTTTTTTACAGGTGGATGTAGTTATTATATTTGTGTTTTCTACTAGTATGTTTCTAATGGAGTCTGGTAAATTTGTGTATGTATTTAAATGGGTTTTAATGGAGCTGTGATCAGAAAGGTGTAACGTAAGACGTCTGGATGAGCATGTGGTTGTGTAACCGATGTAATTATTTATGAGTCCGGTTTGATCAGGTACAAAGTTCCTTAAGGGGCATTTGAACTCATAGATAATGTTCGTTCTTTGTAATTTTGACTTCGTTGGTGTGTTGTTATTTTTGAGGATAAGGTTAGCTGTCTTAAAAACATTCCTATAACACACTAAAACATACACATAATGCACACACTCAATTAATAGAATCATCCTTGATAATGGCTAAAGGTATAGCCGAAAGCGCTCGGAACTATAAAAAATTTGGACAGTTTTTACACACTCTTTGTCCAGAAAAGAAAGCTCTTGTTCGAACACAAGAAAAATTAAATAAAAAGCTTAATCGTAGTACCTTGTCTGTCGTTTTTAATGAAACATGCATAAACGAAAGATTGCTGCCTAAATATACAACTATATATATATATATATATATTATATATATGTGTGTGTGTGTGTGTGTGTGTGTGTGTGTGTGTGTGTGTGTGTGTGTGTGTGTGTGTGTGTGTGTGTGTGTGTGTGTGTGTGTGTGCGCGCATGATAGGTAAAGTTTTCAGAACGGCCTACTTCCTAAAAACTGACTGAAATACTTAAGCATCATTTGGAATCCCTTCTTGGTTAGACAGATAACTTTTCATCATCCTATCGTAGATAGATAGATCGTGTGTGCGTATATATATATATATATATATATATATATATATAAGTATAGGATTGGTGTAGAAATAATAAATTCCAATAACCAAGACATTCGATACATTGATAAAACACCAGAAGTGTTGAAACAAAATGGCTATTTTTGTAGTGGTGCTATAACGTTATAATTTTTGAATAACTAAATTTTGTTAATTACGTATTAGGTTACACACTTACTAATTCACCCTTGTTCAACTTTTATATATATGTGTGGATGGGGTATTGCAAAGTATGTTCATGTCGCCGTCAAGAAGGGACTTCGAAAATATATATATATATATATATATATACATGTGTAGTGTGTTTGTTGTCCACGGATAGATAGATCTGTGAACAACAAACACACCACACATGTATAGATAGATAGATAGATAGATAGATAGATAGATAGATAGATAGATAGATAGATAGATAGAAGGTAAGAGAACGAGATAGAGAAAACGGGACACAGATGAAGGAAGATGCATACTTCTACTTACCTGCGTGTGTGTGAGAGAGAGAGAGGGGGGGAGAGAGAGAGAAAGAAAGAGTTTCCGCGCTTGCTTAAATATAATAAAGAGAAATTAGAAATTCTGAGTTGACCTTTTGTATTGTTGGACCGGTCGCTATATGTCACTCGTGGACAAGGGCTTTGGTGTATTTTTGACCGTTCGCTCTGGCTATGCTTTGGCAGCAGTTGGGGTTTGTTGGCCGACGATCATCTATAACGGAGGTGATTCATGCTGGTTGCTACCTGTCAATTTGGAATAATGTTGTTTTTGAAGGATTTTGAATGTCTACCGACAGGTAAACCAAAGAAACTAAGAGTGTGTAATTACATTGAGGAAAAGCTTTTCATTTTTTCCTCCTCCTTCTTATCATTATTCAATCTCCCTCTTCGCACTTAATTTTTCTTTGTTCATCCATCGTCTTTCCTTTTCTTTTCATTATTCACTCTCTTTCTTAATTTCTTTTGCACTTCTTTTTTTCATACTTTTTCTTCTTTCATTTCTCATCTCTTTTGCTTTCTTCATTCGGCTCTTGTCTTCATTCGCTCCTATTATGTAACTTGTTTGTCCTTTCTTATTCATAATTTGCTTTTTCTGCTGCTATTGGTTCTTCATTTGTTTTTGGCAATCACCTTTCCTGTTTTTATTTATCTTTTCTTCTACATTTTCCTCTTCTGATTTCACACACACACACATACATACATACATACATACATACATACATATATATATATATATATATATATATATATATATATATATATATACTACTAAAAATGAATTTTTGTTCCTCGCCGTTCGATGCAACTCACGTTTCATGTCCGTAACAATCGCCAGGTACAAATTAAAATAATTTTTTTGCTATAAATTTTATAAATTTTAGCTCTATTTTACATCGAGCAATGTTTTATTATTACCATCAGCACTCACTGTGTGCGGTACATAGATAGATAGATAGATAGATAGATAGATAGATAGATAGATAGATAGATAGATAGATAGATGAAAAAGCGCTATACAGGATGTCTTAAATATTACTAGTAATAATTCCATCAATACAGTTAGGATTTCTATTATGTCGAAAGAATTATCGTTCTCAATGGCATTAAAAATCTTTCAGTCCGTGTCTGTAATGTTTAACCTCTCGGCTTTAAAAGAGCAGCTTTTGGAAAGGGCTAACAAAGTGTGATAATCGGTCTGAATAAGCTATTCAAAGAAATCATCTTTAATTTATTCTTGTGATCCAATTGTTGTAAAAGTTTTCAAAGGAAGACGACGGCAAATGTAAGTGAAGATGTCGCTGATTTGAGGCAGAAGATTTGCATGACGAAAGGAGAGGAAACGAGCAAAGGAAAAGACGGTGAAGATGCAACCGAGAAGGTGGGAAGGGGAAATACAAATAGGAAAGAAAGGGTAAATTTGGTAAAAGGGGGGTGGGGGGCTTAGAACTAGAGAGTGTTTATCGGAAGTGGGAGAAAGAAAAAGAGAGATATATGCTGTAAATGCGGGTAGATTAACAAAAGAAAATATGTCGAAGTAGAGAAATAAAACGTGAGAGAGAAGAAAGTAAAAGAGGATGAATAAAAATCAAATAAGGCAATAAATTTAAATAGTGAATTTAAAAAATAGTAGTAAACCCTACGCGATATGTTAGACTCAATGTTCGTATGTTTTTCTGACCGAGAAGCTGTTTCTATACTAAAACTTAATTGAATCCTGTCGTAATTTGAACCTTCGACTTCCAGACACCAGGGCTACTGGCCTAACTATAACCACACAGACTAAAAAGATAGGGTGAAATTAATTTCCAAATATTAAAATATGATTTTTTTAATGTTCGTAATTATTTGAATAAATTATTTCTTTCTTCCTTTTTCTTCTTTCGAATAATATTGATGTCTTAAATCATTTAAAACAAATGGAATTAAATATAACATTTTTATTTTTGTTACATTTTAACAAGACTGCTGCCGTTTTAAAGTTTAAAATCTATCATCGTTTCTTTGATTATTCTTTCGGCGAATGGTTAATTTCGTTATAATTGGGACATTAAATTCCTAAAAGAAAAAAAATGAAAATGCAATCTAACATTTGTAACATAGTTTGAATGGAAATAGTTTATACCATCTTTATAACAAACAAACTGAACTTTACTTCTCACAACTTATTCCATTCACTATGTTTAAAAAAAGTTATTGTATTTTTTTCTTTATTTAAAAGCGCAAACATTATTTCATTTTGGTGTAACTTCTGCAACATGACTAGTTTCTACCTAAGTGATTGATAGGATTTTTATTTTTGCCGCATATATGCTTGCATCATTACTCCTCGGATATTCTTAACATGCGGTCCTTACATTTAGTAATCATAAAATGCAGTCCCTACATTGCAGTCTTAACATGTGGTTTCTATATTTTTAGTGTTTTATCTTAGCATACTGTCTCTACCTTTGGTCATCTTAACATACAGACCTTATAACTGGTAATCATAAAATGCAGTCCCTACATTGCAGTCTTAACATGTGGTTCCTATATTTGGTAATAATCTTAGCATACGGTCCCTACGTCTGGTAATCATAACAAGCGGTTCTATATATTTAAGAAAACTTAACATGCAGCCTCTATATTTTGTAATCTTAAAATGCTGACCCTTTATATTCGTTATATTAATATCTGGTCCCTATATTTGGTAATCATAATACGCAGTCCTTATATTTGGGAATCTCCCCTTTTTGGTGTTTTCATGCAAATATTTGCTATTTATCCATGTGTACATCATATCGATCATGTTTTGAGCCATTCCCTTTGTTTATAAATTCTTTCCACGTTCATCTTTCTCTTTTTTCTTCTTTTCTCATTCGTTTTTTGAGTGAATTCATTCTTTCAAGTTTATCTCCTTTAGTTTTTGTGCTCACATTTCTTTTCTTTTTCGTCTGTCCCTCCCCCTTGTTGGAAATTTTTGTTTTTATTGTTATTTTTGTTGTTTTTGCTTTTTATTGCGGTTGATTCCTTGATGCTAGTTGTTAACTGTATGACTCATATCTATTTGTGCTTTATTCACTATTCCATAAAGATACTATACTATGATCGCTTCATTTAACTTTGTTCATGACGTCTACATCTTTAACAGTACTTTGTCAACAAGTATGACATTAATTTCAATTTTCTTTCGTCATTATTGTTTCCGTTTTAATCCTCTTAGCTTTTAAGAAATGATATTCCTAATTGTCATTTTATATCACTCGGACAGCATAACTAACATTTTGACTCTTTCATTTCTCTATTTCTATTTCTATTCCCTATTCCAATTTTTCCTATTCTAGATTATCCATCTCTCCATGTCTTTAATTTTGCATTGAAATTACCTATCAAAACTGTGTAATTGTTTTTTTTTTTCATCTATAACAATTATTGATGTTATCATAAAACACTTCCTCCGTCATTATTCGAAGTTGGTGCATACACTTTGATTACGCTCACATTATACTTTTTGCATAATATATTCAGCAATTCTTCCTAATGTGTTGTCAAAATATGTTTTTCGCAATGTTATTGACTAAAAGTCTTGTCATTTTTCTTTCTCTTTTCTGCGAATATCACCCCGATCGGAGTGGGGATGCTCAAACCTGATTGGGGGCTCCAGGCAGTACTTTATGACCCACGATATCTTACCAACCTTTACTTTTTTTTCTACCTACATTTATATACGTTACAAATTAAACTAAGCACAACTGACTATTAAAGGATGAGAAGTTTTTGCCGATTTTGACGTCATCTGCGTTCTTTTTTCCTTTTTGTCCAAATCCGTGAATTTGTTTTACACTTGCTAAATCTCGAAAATAAAAACTCTATATAAAATTAATTATATTTTATCCATAATGTTGGATGTGTTAAAATTATTCAATAAGAAAATTCTTAAGTTGATGTTAAAGATTGCCGCTAAACAGTGTTGATTTATTTAAGATGGCATGATCTATTATGACATGTCTCTAATTTGTATTTAGATACATTGTATTTATTTTTTATTTTTTCTAGTTGAATTGTCCACCTAAAATGCACATGATTCATTATTGTACATAATTAGTTTACAATAAACTTTGTATTTTATTTGAAAAATACTACCGTATGAAAATTAAGATGTCGTAGAGTGGTGGCCCTGTATCATAAATTCAGGGGAGGGGTGTACCACAGATTCGGTGGGGGGTCTTGCTAAAGCCCAATCATGTACCCGGTGATGTTGTTCATTTCTATCATTAGTTGATCCAGGCTGCTGTCTTCATTCATGCTTTGTATTTTTGCATGTGTAGATCTTCATTTGGGTTTTGAGAAATTAGTTGCAACTCGAGCTCACCAGTTGCCACTGGTAACAACTGGGAAGTTTATGATAGTAAGACCACTGTGAGGTGCGGTCTTATTCTGTTAGTTACAATTGATTTCAATCAGAAACATCTGAAAAGTACCTTGGCGACCACTGGGTATGTGAAAACTTTATACAGTATATTCAGATAAGTCTGAATTTGTAGTAAAATGAATGAAAGTTTGCTGCTACTTCTCGTAAGATTGTTATCTGCATATATACCTAAGGGGGGTACTTTGAAGCAGACGATGAAAACTATATGTTCGAGGAAGAACATTTTTAGTCAGATTCACCTAAATTATTGGTAAAGACTTTCATGTAGGCATGTGTCTACGTTCATGTATCTATGGCACAAACTATATAATTTATTTGCATTTAATATATTATGCCCTTTGTCAGCAAATTAACACATAGAATTAAAAATTAGTTTTGAATATTTTTTATAATCTTTATTATCTGCGAATGGAAGAGGACGAGAACAAGAACTGAGGAAGGAAGGAAGGAAGGAAGGAAGGAAGGAAGGAAGGAAGGAAGGAAGGAAGGAAGGCGTATTCGGTTGTAAAACAGTGAAGCAGAAATCTAAAATTCACTGAAGTAGGAATAAACAAAAAATTGTCAGCAACAAAGAAAAATTGAGAACAAGCGTAGGAGAAAGGAAGAAAGGAAGGAAGAAAACAGAGGAGTGTGAAGAGAAGAATGGAAAGAAAAAGAAGGTGGCAAAATAAATTAAACAGAAATTTAGATTTGAGACAAAGGGCATATTAGTATTTATTGGTATTTATGAGTATTGAAGAAAAAGTTAACGATAAAATGCTCGAAAAAAAGAGAAATGACAGTGAAAAACAAGAAAAACAAAGCAAGAAAGAATAAATGATAATATGAACGGAAGGAATGCGAAGAAGAAAAAAGAAAAGAATAAAGAAAACACGAAGAGAATCTTGATAAAAGAAAAAAAAACAAAAAAACAGAATCGGGAAAATTGCGGAAAATAAATGAAAAAAGACGAAACAAGTAGTAGAGAGAGAGAGAGAGAGAGAGAGAGAGAGAGAGAGAGAAATTGAAGGAAGAAAAAAAGAAAAGAAAAAATTGTACTGAAAAGAATCATGGAAATAGGAGAAGGAAGAGAAAAATGAAGGATTTGGACGTTCACATTGTTTCAATATGTTGTCAGATTTGATTTGTTAGAAAGTTAATTTGTATAAATCAAAATCGACAGGCGAAAATTAGAGACTGCTGTCGTCGTTGTCGTCATCATATCGGTTGTCAGTCATTGGATTTAGCAGTTTGTGCTAGAAACCACGTGATCATGACAAATCGTCAAGCCAAAATATAAAAATGGGGTTGGATACAAAAAGTCAGACTTTGTATTAGAAATGATCGTAGTACCCAAAGCCAAAAAGAAATTAACAAAAAGTATTTGTGATATGAAGCAATAAGCATTATAATAATGTCACTCGACTCATAATGACGATCACATTCAAAAGAATGAGGATAAAATATAAGCAATATTAACGAGTCTAAAACCAGAGAGTTTTAATAATACTGATAATGATAATGTTAAATGAAATCCTGATTATAGTATGAATAATACTGAAAGTAAATGCAATGAACAAGAAAAAACTGTCTTCTCGACAGGCAAATGATTCTCTACTAAATCGGCCTCGCTGATTCTGAATTTTAATCTCAAAATGTCTGATTTTAAGATATACGCAATGTATGTTAAAGGTAGATATTATAATATAAAAATATAATATTGATATAGTCCCAGCTATGGGCAAATAGTCAACATCAAACAGGGTCAAAAACACTATTAAAGTATAAAAATAGATTTTCATAGTAAAAATACCAGCAATACATTTTGCAATATATGTAATTCTGTAATACCAGCAGTACATTTTGTATATAGCATATTTATGTTCGAGGCAAATAATATATTAGTAAACACCACATTTATGCCCAAGAAAAATATTAATAACAGAAAACAAACAAATAAATATGAAATACTTGCTTTGTTTCTGATATGACCGGACATTTTGAGACACTTGATCTTACGTTGGTTACCCGTTGTGGAAACGAACAATAGGCATTGATCGTGTTTGGAATGAGTCGGCCTTGATACCTTGATTCCTTCTCAGATATGTCCTGGTGAAACCTCTCACCATATTCAACACTTTAGAAAGCAATCGAAATGAGAATAAAATAACTGGCCATTTGTATGCCATTCTCTAATCTGCTGTTAGTATGTTGTTTATTAAATGTGCATCGATGGAACACTAAAAAGTTCTGTTTAACTAATACAAATGATTCTCATGCAGCCATCTCAAGGGGATACTGATCTACTGTTAATATATTTAGCTTGAATATAATTATGCAATGTGCATATCTATAAAGAATAGATTCTGTATATAGTCAATTTAATGTATAACACATGTACTGTATCCCAGTAGCAAAATCAGTGTTTCCCAGTGTTATTAATAAGTCTCATCATATAATCAGTGGAGTGTGAGGCTAACATAACGATTATCGGCGCGGAAAGTGGAATCGTCGAGCCGAGTTCGAATTCCAGTTTAGTCTATTGCATTCATTTTTCACTGATGCCTTTGGAGAAGATAAGATCACTTCTTTTTTACATCTATATACAGACTGCATTCTCTAGTTTTGAGGAGCAGTCAATTTAAGAGAAGAGTAGCACGGAATTTGAAAGCGTGGAGAAAGCAATAGGAAACCACTCCACTCATATGAAAGAAAATGATGTGAAGAGCCATGACTCCCTACGTCTTTAAAGAACAAGGCGGTTTTTAAGAATTTCATAACATACGTTATTAATGACGATAAAAATATAACAATAATAATGAAATGTTAACAATAACGACGAGAGTCATAAACATGACTTGAATAAATAATAGTAAGTATTGTTGCAATTATTATTAGAATAACTACATTACGCTTGGCGTCATAAAAAGCACGACAATAGTTTTATATTTTATAAATACAGAACAAAATTCATATTCATTTATCTGTGAGGCGAAAATAATAGCGGAACAAAAAAGAAAACAAATAAAACCACATGATTTATTTCTCTCTTAAAAAACATAATTTAAACGTTTTTTATTACTTTTTTTCAAAACTAGCTGACTTCGCCCGCTCGCTATCGCTTCGCAAAGTAAGATATATTCACTACTTGAAATCTTTGAAACAAAAATTTTAAATGAACATTTCATTCATAAATTGGTTGTAAACATGAAAGAAAATATTTGTATTTATTCAGATAGCAAAATATTAGCCATTTTTAAACAAATGAAACTGAATAACATTTAACAGGTGTTGACAGAAATAAAATACATGTATTTGCATGAATGAAAGACATAATGGTGAAAAAAACGAAATCAAAATGAAATTTAAAAAAAAATAATTCTTACTTTAATGCAGCAGGATAAAGTACATTTTTTTTATTTGGAGTAAGTATAAATAAATTCCTTCCATTTCCAACTCTTGAACATACAATAAATGATTGACCATGAGAAAAGAAGCATTGCATAAGATGAAGTTCAGTAACTTTCCTTGTGATTTATTAATAGTCATTACAAAAGTTACTCTGACTGGGAATTACAATCGTTTAAAATCAAAAGGCACATCCGTTGAATCAATGAAATTCTTGGAATCAATAAAGTTTCTACTTTCCCTTGACCAATTATAATAAGAGCTTCCAATAAGTAGGGTAACATTTTCTTCACAATAAGGTATGTGCACTGAGGCCAGCGTAACCGACGGTTACGGGGGCTAAGGGGAATTTTTCTTCCTGTCCCGGGCGTACGCGCTCGGGTCCCCACCTAAAAATAGACCTTGTGTCATATCTCGTCCTAGTGGGGAGATGGAGTAAATACCGCGTGTAAATTACTCTTTTTGAGTAAGTTCACGTCTACTTATCATCTCTCAGTTGCGTCTCTGGACAGAGAGAGCTCAGGGACTTTGTCAAAAAAATTTAAAAAAAAGAACTTGTTTCATATTCCGTCCCCAAAAGCAGTTTTTCCACGGTATTGCCATTATAAAAAAAACCCCTTTAAACTGACCTTGTCTCACATTCGGTTGCGACATGGGCGCACCGAAAAATACACATCATCAACAAGAAGATCCTGAATGTTCACTTATCGCGATGAATTGGTGTTCTCTCAAGGAAGCCCCTTAACCTTGAACGCTTCTTGGAACTGCTTACCCCAGACCTCAAGTGGAACTCATGTATACAATCTATCGCTACTAAAGCTGCTGGGAAAATAATCCGTTCCCTGTACTGCTCCAATAAGTACCTGACTCCTCCTGATATGCTCTACCTTTAAATGAGCAAGATCAGATATAACGGAGTTGTACTGTCATATCTCGGCTGGAGATTGCCAATCTTTATAAAGTTCAAAAGCATCTACACGGCCTTGTAGGTGCTGAAATGGTTTTCACCCTACAACTCTTTTTCTACAGACTAAACGCAAGCCTCACGCTACTCTATTGCTATTTCCATGGCAAATGTTCTGTCTACATTCCTTAGTTCCATCTATTCAAACCTTCACAACTAAGACCCGCCATGCAGCGTACACTGGGACAGATCATCACCATTCCCTTCGTATTCCATTAGCAAGAAGCTTTTTTCCAAGAACAGTTATTTTGTGGAACAAACTTCCGAAAGGATACTTTCCCGATCACTATAATCAAATTTAGGGTTAACCGTTACCTTTCCCACGTATCAGTTAAATATCCCAGCAAACAATGAATATATTTGGTATTTTTTATAGTTTCGAAAAGGGTCATTAACATGGAGGAAATCTGTATAGAGCAGCATAGGTGTCTAGAATTTTGGTGGGCGATATAGGATTTTAAACATTATGCTACTCGAAGAAAACATTCAAAGAACCTGTATGAAAAAAAAAAACATCGTATGCCTTATTGGTAATAACTGGGTTACATTCCGAGATAAGATAAAATATCCCAGCAAACAAATATATTTGGCATTTTCTATAGTTTCGAGAAGGGTCATTAACATTCATATAGTTCTTCAGACAAAATAACATTTTTTTCGGATATAAATCAGATAAAGGAAGACCAAGAACAACTTAAAATTAAGTGATCTCAAGATAACTTTTATTTAATATAAAATTGTTTTTTATTATTTTATCACGTTGGCCATCTTGAATTTATCAATGAAAAGTGTCCATCAAAACATAATTTAAACATCATTGTATGCTTTTGAATATTTACTATACAGGTGGGTTGTGGAAAATTTTTCCAAGTAACAGTAGCCGATGACGCAAAAAAGGTTGCGAAACCCTGCCCTAGATTAAGACAAAACACTTGAAAAGCAGGATATAACAAATCACTTTAGCCTGTTATTACCAATTAACCTTCCGTTTTTTTTTTTTTTTGTTTTTTGTTTTTGTTTTTTTCATACAGTTTCTTTGGATATTTCCTTTGAATATTTTTTCGGGTAGGATATGTTGAAATAGCTTTTTAATATATCGTCCACCATAATTTTCAATCTCCCACCATTTTCTGATCAATTGTTCATCGCCCACCCAACAGTTGGAATCGCTCGCCGGTGAGTGATATCGCCCAGTTTGGGGAACCCTGGCCTAGGGTATTCATCTGGTTAGTCTGTTTGTAAGTAATTTTGATGATAATTTATGTAATTTCGATATTAATCTTATCGTCCGTTTCACACCCCTACTCGGTCTTTTGGATGTTTATCCCTTGTTTTCTGTTTAGGATTTGATTTCCTGTCGCTTCTAAAGTTTTCTCATTCACTTTCACTCCCAGTAGCCCTTGCGTCTTAGTGGCATTATCGCTTTTCTTGGAGTGAATTGATTAAAAAGTGATAGGGTGATAATTGCCAACGTCTTTGTTTTCCTGTTTTTTATGAAAGTTGAAAGTTTTAACTTTACCATATGCACTGGATACTGTGCTAAACAGCTTAGGAATTCTCTCCTTGAATCTTTCTAAAGGTCTTTTACTCATCCATCTTCCTCTGTTGCTTTTTCCGCGTTTCACAATCACTAATATCTTCTGGATAGGCTGTAGGTAATACTTTCGTTTTTTAAAACATACAGGTTTCCATAATACATTTGCTAACTTCACCGATTCACTCTTTCAATGCAAGCAATTCCTGATTTTATTACAAATAAAACTGGTGTCAGATATATCTGATACCAGCAAAAAAAGAAAAGCTTTAATTAGTAGAGGATGTAGCAGATGTAGTAAGAGAAAAAACTCAGAAAACATTCAAGAGAAAAAAATTCCAAAATGCCATGACCTTATTAAAACAGGAGAATATGAAATAAAATTGGAGACAGTTTTCCTAGATTTCCTTTCAGTAAAGTTGAGAAAACCTACACGAGAACCACTTTAACTTTTGGCATCGATTCAAACAAATTAACTCAGATATGAATTTGAAAGTGATAAGATAAAAATAATTGTTTGCAATTGTCCTAGATTTCCCATCGAACCATCAAATAAGGAGATCGCTTCTATCTTTAGCTACTATTTAAACCAAATAACACTAAAATAAATGAGAAATGGATAATATTCTATTAACTAGACGGAATTGTTTAGAAAATACTGAGAAATTTAGGAGGACCTCTCCCTCGTCTTTAGCATCTATTCTAATCATCTAACAATGATATAAATCAGGTGATAATAAATAGAAACAGTTGTCCTAGATTCCGTTTCGAGAAAACTGAGACACGGAGGAAAAGCTCTTCGCACCATTAGCATCTGTTCAAACCAATTAACAACAATATAAATGATCTACAAACAAGATGATAATGAATGAAGGCAATTGTCCTAAATACATTTTCAAAAAGACTGAGATCATCTACGAAGAGCTCGCCCAAGATGCTTCTATTTTTCTCAAAAGGAAAATCAGAAAATGGCCTCCAGTTATTGCCATCATCGTTTTTATCATCAACTTATCATTCGCATAAGTGTTATTTGGTTTGAATAGTTGCTGAGATGGAGGAGAACCTATTCTCAGTAGTTCAGTCTACTCCAGAATTATTCTCGGACAACTGCAGTCATTTATTATCATCTTTTCACCATAAAATTCATATCTGGTTTAGTTTGCTTGAATAGATAGGGTAGAACTCTTTCTAGAATGTTTCAGTCTAGAGTGTATCTAAGATAATTGTCACTGTTCATTATCATCTGATTAGTTTATAATTTATATCATTTCTAATTGGTTTGAATAGGTGCTAATGGTCGAGGAGCGCTCTTCCTCTACTTCTCAAAATAGTATCTAGAATAATTGTTTCTATTCATTATCCATTTATCAGTTTATCATTTATATCGTTGTTAGATGATTAGAATAGATGATAAAGATGGGGAAGGACACTTCTCTCATCTTTAGTATCTATTCAAATCAACTAACACTGGTATAAATGATAAACCAATAATAATAGCTGAAGGGTGTTGTCCTAAAAACAATTTCGAGAAGACTGAAATTATTTTGGAAGAGCTATCCGTCATCTTTAGCATCGACTCAAACCAATTAACAATGATATAAATGATAAACTTATGAGATGATAATAACTAGAGACAATTTATACTATATATACTTTTGAGATGATGGAAACTAGGAAAATCTTTCTTTCGTCTTTAGCATCTATTCCAACCATCCAATCATCTAACAATGATATAAATGATAAATTGACAAGATAATAATAATATAAATGTTGATACTAATTGCGAACTTAAAAGATAAACAGAAACCGTTGTAGGAGAAAAGCCCTTGGTAATTCTTATGAAAAGGTCATCGAAAAACAAAAAAAAATCAATATCAATGAACTATAAAGATCATAGAAATTGTTTCTTGTTTTTATGTCGTTTCAATATTAATTTCTTCTTTTTGCTGGGCCCAGAATAAATGCCTCAAAACCAATCATGTGAAATAAAAATTTTAAAAGCAGAAACAACCAATTAAACATCTCCGGTGATAAAGATTGATAACTGTAACTTAACTCAGATTTATAACACCAACTTAAATAGTTTCGCAAATTTCAACAGTAACTTCCTTTGTATTCTGCCACGGATTTATAAATTTCGAACCGTTCTGTGTGGACTAATGATTCGCGGCATTACCTTCGTTCTCATATTCCACAATTTATACAGTTCCTGAGCAAAGTTGTGCATGTATCCATTTTATTTTTCATTTTATTTTTCATTTTATTTTTTTATCACTTTATCCCAATCAAGGCGATAATGCTACTTATTACTTGGTTACTGGAAGTGAAAGAGGATGCGAAGACTTTAGTGGGGAGAAAAACAAGAACAAGATTCAGGAAAAAAAAGAAAATAGGGATTGGTGTTGCATTTAAATTTTTGAAGATTGTTGGTGACAGTTAAGCAAGAGGTCGGAAGAGAGTTCTACAGGCGAGAAATGCGAGAAAAGTAAATATTACAAGAGATTACATGATTGTATCTAAGAGTAAAACGGTGAGACCTAGTTGTCAATCTAGTAGTACGCTTAAATTCATGCAGCTGAGGTACAAAGAAGGAAAACTCATTAGAAAAATTGGCATGAAAATATTTGTAGAAATATTTGTGGCTGTTATTATTATTATTATTATTTCCTTTGATTTCTTTTGTATAGTCATTTCCTTTCGGGTCTCAACCAGAGACCTAAGATCAGAAATGGCATAATGACATTTTCTACTGATCAAAAAATTAAATATGCAACCTAATTTTACATACATAAAGCCCTTCATAATGTGTGAACTGTACTTCTGAGTACAATTTTTTTGCATTCCTTTAAGGCATGGACTACCAGGGATCCCCTCAATGAGTCTGTTCGCATTTGCTTTTGCTTTCTTTTTTAGACTCTTTGCCGCTAATGTAGGTTTATTTGCACTTGTTCACCCACTAGAAATTTCATTTTGAATTTGTTGTCTTCCTTTATTACTGAATACAGTTTCTTATTTCTTTCATGTTCTTTGACACAGATCATCATCCAGTCTTCTGTAGTTTCTTCTGTAGGTACCTTTGAAGATCGATTGTTTTGTAAAACATTTCTAGTTGAACTAATCCTCTGCTTCCTTTGGATTTGGACATAAACAGACGATCAACATTAGATTTGGGATGATGCATGCGGTAGCAATTGAGTAGCTTTCTTGTTTTGACATTCGCTTAATGTCAGCTATGGTCAAGATAAGGATGTTGAAACTGTATTGCACCACAGGGACAGCCAAGGTGTTTATGGCTAATATTCTGTTTTGTGAATTCAACTTCCTATTTAACACCAGACGCATACGTCTGTAGTATACTTTTTTTACTTTCTCCATTTGTTTATGCTGTATTCCATCTCCTTCGCTAATCCTAGGTATCTATAGGCTTCTTTCTGTTCCAGTTCCCTAATCTTTGTGACAAATTTTTAGATCTATTGAGTGTGTTTCTGTAATTCTCCCTTTCTTGAATGTTACTTTTTCACATTTATCTAATCCGAAATCTCTACCGATGTCAACACTGAAAAAGAATATCTTCAATACATCCTTCAACTCATTGTCGTCTTTGGCAGTTTGAGATCATCCATGTAGAGTAGATGGTTAAATACTTTCTTGTTTACTTTGTATCCATAGCTATTACTGTTCAGTTCATGCGAAAGAGGGATTAAGGACCGACAAAGTAGAAGGGGTGACAGGGAGTCTCCTTGAAAGATTCCTCGTTGCATATTCAGACGATTGGAAGTGGCAGTGCCTTTGGTGTGATTTAGGTACAACGTAGTTTTTCCACAGTTCCGTGATATATTTAAGGAAATTTACTATCATTCGAGGAAACTTTGTACATTTCCGAAGTGTTAAGGATCCAAGAGTGTGCTCACTATTAAAGGTTCTATGGTAATCTATTTATTATTATTATTATTATTCATCTGTTCCACCGCTGCCGCTAGGTTTCATCCATTAGCTTAGTTTATTTGTTTAATACAATTCATTCTAGTCGTCCGACTTAAATTACTTGATCTGCAAGTATTTCTTTTACTTTTCTTATTTTCCGGAACATTTTCTTTTCTGTTATAACAAGTTTCTGCCGTTATTAATTATATTGTATTTATTAAGATTTCATTTCAGGTGATTCCAGCTGCAGACCAAGTGACAGCAAGTGTTTTCACGACTTCAATACTCTGTATTAACATTGTATCTGATTTCACTAATGCCGACTTCTGGTTTTGATTTTTCCTTTTACTTCCAAACGTTTTGAAATTTTCTTCGGGGTTGTTCCAAACGCGCCTATATTTTATGGACACAAATGTCACCCTCTTGACACAAATGTCACCCTCTTGACACAAATGTCACCCTCTGGACACAAATGTCACCCTCTGGACACAAATGTCACCCTCTTGACACAAATGTCACCCTCTTGACACAAATGTCACCCTCTGGACACAAATGTCACCCTCTTGACACAAATGTCACCCTCTTGACACAAATGTCACCCTCTGGACACAAATGTCACCCTCTTGACACAAATAAAATGTAGAACTTCACACTGATGTCAAGTTCTATAGTTTCTTTTCAGTTCAAGACGTTGACATTTGTTGAACTTTTCACTTTCATTTTACTTTACTATGCGACTGGCTGGAAATATTAAAGGAATTTTCGGATCATTTCCTTTGAATTTCATAATTCCAGAGAAATATATATTATTCATTGTCCAAATAGTTCACTTATTCAGTCAACATGAACTTTATCGAACATATTTACTGTAATGTTCTATTGTGTTTCTGCTATCTTTCAAACAATTTCATAATTCTTGCAGGGCTTTTTATATTTCTCACCAAATAACTGCTGTAGATACCCTTACACGGCCTTCCAGAGAATCGGATTATTATCCGTTAAGAGAATTCTGTCATGTCTGTATTAAATGTTAATCCAAAGTTGCAATATCTGTCAAATGCGGTGGATGAGTGAAAAACATGAGCGGCTAAGCAAAGAACCAAAGAATTATATGATCTCCTGTTATCCTGCTAGAATATTTATGCCTTTGCTCTTAACCAGTTTTGGACTCTATTCAACTATAGATTAATACGTTCAGTTAGTCTAACTAGCACTACTTGTTCGAATCATTCCTGTATTCCTCTTGAAAGAACTAATAATATAGATATATCCATTCCAGTCGCATAATGTATATGATACTATAGTTTGGGGATCAATCACCGGTGCAGTTAGTTCATTTCGCTTTCCGCTTGGTCTCTTGTGTTCCATGTTGCTGTAAAATGTCTACTTTACATCGCTTGTCCCAATTTCGTCATGTTTATGTAGCGAATTGTATACAGAAGTACGGTACGTGACAGGTTTTATTTGACTTAAGTTTTGTAGAAGCAATGAATATAACCATAATCCGGCATAATCACTTTTGCATATTTCGTGTATGTTGCCAGGACGCCATTGCTTAGGAAATCTTCAGCAGAATATTTTACAAACATTTTTTGACACATTCGATCATTCACAGTACCTTCTCCATTCTCTGCACAAATCTTTTGTAGCGTTTGAGTCATATTTTTACCTTTCCGCGAATAAAAGACCGATGTTGTTTTTTTTTTTTTGCTTACATTAAATGTTAGAATCAGTGAATGAAATTTTGATAAATTAACAAAATCGTCTTCTTATATGACAACAATTACAAAAATATATTTTTAATGAAGTTGGTGAAAACTAAATGCTCCTAATGCCATCTAACTACACGCACAGAACAAACTTTTTGACCAGACTAATAAAAAATTAAATAAAAAACCGTGTTTTACATGAAGAATTCCTTGGAGTTTTTTTAAAAGTACAGTTCTTCTTTTCAGCATTAATAAGTCTCTAGCATAATAATGAAAAATATTTATTTTATACAACAAATATTTGACAACAAAATCTCCTGCCTTGTTAAATTCAATGTTTCTCTATTAATCACACAAAATCAAGATTGAATTAATAACATCAATAAGAATGCGTATCGTTAGTTTTTGTGGCTGTTTTTATTGAATTTTCTTTAGTCTAGCACAAGACCCCAACCAGGTAATCTTAAGTGGTCACCCAATTATTTACTAACCAGATTCTAAGCTGCTTAACTCAGCATGAATTGATCATAAACCCAATTTATTCATCTAAGCCTAGCATAGTTAGATACATGCCGGCAAGTAAAGAAAACCTGGTGAGGATCGAACTAACTTTTCGATAGTAATCATTTGAGAGATCAGCGTGTTAAACATTTCACTGCTACGAAGTCATGAACTAAATGTCTGGTTTTGTTAATTAGATGATCGCGTTAATATTTTTAGCAATAATCAGCATGATTATTACATTATTAGTAATTGCATGTGGCAGTGCAACACTTTTTCAAAATTTATTATTATTTGCATCTTCCTACTCGAGGCACTCATCGCTGAAATTTGAGTGAAATCATGTTTCTTCAAATCTCTTCAACTAAATTACCAAACTTACACGTTTTCGATAGTCTCGACTGTTTCTCCAATGCCGATTTGCTCCTTGTTTACGCTTTTCAAATAATTCTTCCAGTGCAAGAAGTTATCAATGTTAAGGTGTATGAAAAGTAAATATCACGTGAAAGCTGTTCTTATAAAATCCAGGCAGAGACTTTCTACCAAGCAAAATTGGATTTCGATGTTCTTGACAAAGAAAACGACGTGAATCACAAAGCGAAAAACGAAGAAAGACAATGAAACTTAAAATATCGTTGAAGTGAATCAGTCGCTTAACATGAGTGGCAGATGTGCCTATAATAGAGTATATCGAAAATATTTTCGATTTTTTAATCAACTCTTTATTGTACAATGACGAATTTTACCTTGCGTTTGAACGCACCATAATTGATAACTGATGGTCGCCCATTTTTGTTTGATTTGCTTTCATTCCCTGAATCCTGCGAGCAGCTTTGAAACCAAATTTAAAAATAATGCCTCAAAAGTACGTGATTCCTAAAACTTACCACCGCCATTATAAGCAAAATAATATTGATAACAATAAATATAATAAGCAAATTGATGAAATACTGGCAAGTTATAAATAGTCTCTAGATGCGTGCAAGAAATCATCTTTGGGTAAATGTCAGTAACAAGCAAAAATCATTTTGATACATGTTATTGCTAAATTTGTTTATTAACTGAAAGAAATGGAATTTGAAAAAATCAATTGTGTTGTTTGTACCTGCAGATTGGGAAAAGGGTAAATGAATTCATTGAACTACAGTGCGTTCTATGGATCTTTACTGAGATAGTAACAACGAACATTAGCAAGACGACTTAGACTTTAGAAATGTGCAGTTGTTCTTTGTGTACCGAAGCAAGGCATGATAAAAGATAGGACCAAGCCAGGGAACAGAACGGGTAGGCGAAGAAGAAATGACGGGTAAGGGATGTGTTGGCTGGTCGACGAGGAAGAACGCCAATTAATTCTTCGAGCGCTTTGCAAGATGTTTATTCATGAACTATATAGGTATTATTTATGTTTGCCGGGCCCCTGTCACTAGCATCTGGTATGGTGTCAGTCAAAAACGCCAGCGAATAGCTTTTAATGCCGGTGACATGCCGAACTGTGGCTTTCACCTGGAGAGTTGTGATTTATACATGGGAGCAGCGACAGTTCAGTGCTTCAAACTGAATAACATCAAATGTGCACAGACGTCGGTCGGCCATTGATTTCATTTTAAAGTGGAGCAGGCGGCTCGTAAATAACCGCGCCAAAGAACGACACCGACACGGCTTTAAAGCAGACTTTGATATCTATGTGCTCGAACCGTGTTGAAAGAGAGAGAGAGAGAAAGAAAGAGAGAGAGAGAAAGAGGGGGGAGCAAGATAGAGAGAGAGCGAAATGCAAAGAAAGATGAGGTGATAAAGAGAAAGATGAGAAGAGAAGAAGAGATATAATACTGATATATGAAAAAAGAAGGGAGAGGCAAAGGGAAAAGGATCTGAAGATAGGATATGCATATGAGGAAATGACAGAAAGTGTAGAAAGAGAGAGAGAGGGAGAGACCAGTGTTGAACGAGAGAGTAACTGATATGAGAAAAAAGAAACGAGAAAATATGAGATGAGAAGAACGGAAATACGACGAGACATACCAATGAAACGAGAGAAGACGAGTACAAGGATATATATATATATATATATATATATATATATATATATATATATATATATATATATATGGAGAGAGAGAGAGAGAGAGAGAGAGAGAGAGAAAGAGTATCATAGAGAAAGCAAAGAATTAAAAAAAAGCTCAGAGGAGAAAAGAGATAGGTGAAAAGAAGTAACATGACTAGGGAAAGGTGAAAAGTAATAAAATATAAAAGGAGATAAGAAGTGCAAAAGAGAACCCAGATGCTAGGGGAAGCTCAAAATGAAACAAAGGATCAAGAAAAGGTGAGGCGGGGAAAAAGAGAGAACATAGAAAGATGGAAAAAAGGATGAGGAAAACAGAAGTGAACAGAGGAAAAGTTAATGAAAAACTCTTTTAAGAAAGAGAAGAAATTCGAAAAGAAAACAGAAAAGATATAAAAGGAGAAGGAAGTTGAAAGAAAGCAAATAAAGAAATAAAAAAGAGGAAGAAGAAAAATCCAGAGAGATTTATAGAGGTGGATTGATATATAAATAAGAAAAGAGAAAGAAAGGGAAACGAAACAAAGAAATAGTGTCTGGGGAAAAGGGAAACAGAATATAGAAAAGGAATAGTTGTAAAGAGAAAAGGTGTGGATAGTAGAAAATGGAGAATTGGACTGAGAGTGCAATAAACGAAGAAAGAGCGGTTAGTGAGAAGAATTCAGCATTCAATTCAAATGGTAAATAAGAAAGAGAAACCATAGAAGAGTGAGCATGAGAGAGAGAGAGAGAGGAGAACGAAAGAAGCATAGTCGCGTTGCGATAAAAAGAAGAGATTATGTATGAGAAAGCATGTGGCTGAGGGAAACGCACACACACACAGATAGATAGATAGATAGATAGATAGATAGATAGATAGATAGAAAATTAGAGTTAAAGCAAAGAAACATCCTTAAGCTTGAATACACACACACAAAATTATATATATATATATGTATGTATATATATATATGTATATATATATATGTATGTATATATATATATATATATATATATGTATGTATGTATATATATATGTGTGTGTGCGTGTGTGTATGTGTGCGTGTGTGTATGTGTGTGTGGTTATGTGTTTTGTATATATATATATATATATATATATATATATATATATATAAATAAAGTGTGAGAGATCTGTAGTGAAGTAATAGTGCCAAAAGGTCTAAGAGGTTTGGTGATCATTATAGATAGGGAAGAAATATGCGCCTTACTATCTTCGTTCACTTGCAATCAGTCAATTCGTTTATTTTATAAACCTGTTAAATGTTAGTGTTATGTATGTCCGCGCGTGCGTGCGTGAGTGTTTGAAAGATAGGCACAGATAGAGATTGATAGATTTAGAGAGATATAGACAGGCAGAGATTTGGTTCCTAAACATTTGTGCCTTTATCCTAGTTACTTTTGTGCTGAAATTAGAGAAGCAATCGAGACATTTGTGAATTTTTGCATATAAACTTTGATCATTTGCTGACGTGGGCATTCTTCTTCGTTTCAGATTTTAAAACTAATGACTCAATAGTGAATGAAGAATACAACGAATCGGCATTACTGGAAGTGTAAACACTGGCACAAGGCTGCATTTCTGAAGGTCTTGGCCTCGATTGAATTCTTTCTTAATACTTTGCAAGAGCAATTCGATAATCACTCGATGATTCGAGTTGCTCCAGAGAAACGAATGTGTCTTCCTTCCGGAACTCATTGAGAGAAAAATATCAGACAGTAAACTTTAGAAATGGAGTTTCTGATGCATACAAGATAAAAAGTTTCGTATCGAAAATCTCTTTATTGTTTTGGGTTGATTTTCTTGCTTTTTCTTAATAAATGTTGCTATTCTTGCCATAGAATTGTTTGTCTCACAAAATTATCGCCAATTAGTTTGATAAGGTATTTTTTGTATAAGAATATATAGGAACTAATTGTTACTTGTAAAATCAATCAGTTATGCAACATACACGCGCGGATATCTCTTTCGATTCATAACTGACTTGGCAGAAGATTTCTCCGCAGTTGGCTGCCGTTTCTTTCTGCTTTCTGGGTCCTATAGCCAACCAAGGCTATAGGATCCAGTCTGTCCTGCTATTCAACCATAGCTGGGGGAGAAGTGATGGATACGTGCCTTCTCCAATGCTATGAATGAAATTCGAAAATAGCCATAACCGTATAAAAATCTCCCGACCTATCCTTTTTTATAACCGCCAGTATAAAACATTCTCCTTCAGTTTGATACCTACTTGCTAAGTTTTTGCGCCTTTGTTTCCTCTGGGATCAAGTTCATTGATCGATTTACAAAACACCGCTTGTGTTCGTTTTCCTTAGTGACATAGGATCATATGGAAGCTGGGTAAAGAAAATTGCTTGCCGATCTTAAACATTAATTTTCTAATTTTTCTCTGGCTTATACTTTATATTTACACAACTATCTCAGCCACTAAGTAATTCACATAAATATTTTATATATTTTATATATATATATATATATATATATATATATATATATATATATATACAAGTATTTTTGAAGCTTGCTTTCAGTGTCTATGTTCTTAAAAGCCATGCAATTTCTTAAACTAATTTCAGGTTAATAAAGTCTTCCAAATATTGCGTTTCACAAATCAAAATAACGAGCAAGGCAGACTTTAAGGATGACCATAAAATTAATTTTGTTACTATTTTGCATGTGTTGTTTGAAAAAGAATCAATTTGTAGTCTACATGACAAAATACGGAAGGTATTAAATTTGAGAATCTCTTCTTAATTTGATTTTCTCTAAGAAAAATGGAATTTGTCTTCATTTAATTGAATTAAAAATGGAAAACATTCATGTTGAGCTATTTTTTGTGAAGCTTTTTTTATTACTTTAAAACAGTTGTTTTGGGTTTTTGGAGTGTTTGGGGGTTGTTTTTTTACTAAAACAATAAAAATAATATCTAAGTTAACTAAGTTAATAGTCAATAAAAATAACTGATTGGTAATTTAATGTATATATATATATATATATATATATATATATATATATATATATATGTATATGTGTGTGTGTGTGTGTGTGTGTGTGTGTGTGTGTGTGTGTTCTACATAGAGAATTTTTTCACAATAATATTTTGTTGATTCGTCAGATAAGGACTTCGAATTGCCAATGAATGTCAAATAAGGTCTTTGAATTACCAATAAACAAAGAAAGAACCTTGAATGAAACTCACACTCATATTTCTTTATATATATATATAGTTACAAATATGTGTAAAATAATGAAACTTCATTTCAGAGCCTGCGATTACTTAAATAACTATTACATCTACTATTAATACAAGTAGTAAACAACAAAATTGCCGTTAAATATGACCTAAAATAATAGAAGTCGAATTAACCAACTTCCCCCAGTTAACGGCATCGGTGAGGGACCTTTGCTGCAGACATCTCTGTCGTGGCAAGGTATGCGAGTGCGAGTATTGATGGGAGTTTATTGTTTCTCCCGAATTTCTGAAAAGAAAATAACTAAAGAATCACTCAATCGAAAACGTGATAAAAAATCAAAAAGTAAAGTCCCAAAATGTGTGGCATAACGAAAATAATTTCTCTGAGAGCCTCAAACATCTTGCAACATTATCTTAGTGAAAATAATACTCGGTAGAAACTCAGAGGAAGCAAAACTTTGTGTTTAATCTGATCTTTAAAGCTTGAAGAATGCCCAGTCGATATCATTTAATCGAATATATATTGAATATATCGGTGCATACAAGACTCTTTAGAAAACAGACCAAGTTTGTGTTTTTTAAAGTAAAAGAAACGTTTTATAGACACAGGCCCGGTAATAAGAATCGCTTGTTTATTTATTTATTCTGTGCAAAGTTTGAAGTTCTAAAGTATTACCTTAAGAATAAATGGCAAATGACCAAGTGGGTAATGACCTGGTAAGAAATTTTCAGAAAAAGCAGAACAGAAAATATATTGTCAGTTCCTTTTTATTGATTGAGACTGAATAAGCATAAAACATGAATCCTAAAATGGGAGGGGTGTCAAACTAGTGAGATTTGTAAGGAAACTGCCTTCGACAAACAAAACACAGGATGGGCTGATATTTTACGGAATTGTCCTTCTGAAATGATTAAAGGTGTCATGGGAAGCGAAGTAAATAAATGTTACCCAAGTGGGTAGAGGGTGAACAGATGACATTTGAAAAAGGAAACATAAATTCACATAACATCGTGACTAAACAAGTTTGATCATTTTTAATTTGTGAGTGAGAAGACAGTTGTAAATCTGGTCCTCAAAAAATTGATTTTTAAATTAGCTTGTTCTTTTTTTTTTTTTTAATGGATGACATTAAAAGCTAATAAAGAAAGTGTGATTGTTATTCTTTTATTTCTTTTTCCATTTGTTTCTCGCAATCAGTGTGTTTGCTTACGCGTGCATGACTAACTGTAGACTTTGTGCTTATATTAAGGTACATCAAAAATGATTTTGTTTTTTACAAGCTTTAACAGAACTGCAAAGCTTATTTCATGTAAAGAATAGGACTCCACGATATTATTAACCCTCCACCTTTCGTACAGCAAGGCATTGTCCCAGCATTAGTATGTGGGGTTTTCAAACACCCTATTTAAAATATTATAGATATATCATTTAGTTTTTAATTTTCTTGTTATATAGTGTATTGTGTGTTCTTTCTTGATTTTATAGGATGCAAAATAAAAACGAAAACCATTTTTAATCTAATTCAAATAATAAATTCAGATGAATTTGTAAGTTTGAAAAATTCAAATATGTAAAAGTAGATTTTATCTTATTTTCAGTGTGATATTTTAAAACAATTTATGATCAATCTGTTTCCTCTTCAATTATTTTTTCTTCTTTTTACATTCCAAGCAATGAACAAGAAGCTTATTGTGATCTTTGCATTCGTTTCCACCACATTCCATACATATTTTACTTTACAACTACGTGTTTCTGAAATTCTCACAAATATTATGACTAAAACCAGAAACTCCTTCTAGTTACTTGACAGATTCATTCAGAAAGTTACTTGAGTAATCCTGAAAATTTAACTTGCCATTTACTAAATATAAAAGAAAAATATCTTTTGGAATCTCCCCAACCCCCGCCCAGCCTACGGCGTTCGATTCCGTCGCTGTTCTGGTTGTTTCACTGACCAGGTTTCAATGTCATAGAAGAGGACAGGAGAGTCTTACTTAAATGTACACTTTTTCCCATATGTTTACTTGTGTACCATAACGTGCTACTTAGTTTCTTTGTTTATGTTTTTCGTGGCTACTGCAGCTTTGACAATCTAACAGGTTATTTTATGATCAACGGGGTCATCGGAAGCGCGATCAAGAAACTCAAATATGTTGAGTTTCGAATGCATTCCATTAGTAAGAGAGAACGGATTGCATTGTCCGAAGATATCGACACTAACTTTGTTTTGGGCCAATAGACTTTCTTATCTGCATTTTCTACTTATTTGCTAAATGTTGTTGTACTGGTGGCTAAGAGTCTAGCTTCAGTACAAATTGATTTCCTAAGAAAATGTTTAAGATGTGGAGTTAGAGAGATATCCTGATGTCAGCGGTGAAGACCAAGCGATGCAGATGTTCTTTGAAAATCCCTACATCATAAAGACATGACTTCGTACTTTGCATCTTGTAAGTATTCAAAAAAATACACTGAAAAAATCCTGTAGATCATTTTTAAACAGGGTTTTCTTAATGGCTAATACTAAATCTCTCCCCATTTTTAAAAGTGACGCAACAAAATCTTTCTCTATTAAAAACTTCTATGTAACCTTGTTCCACACTAACTTGGGTAAATATCAAGTACGATTAAGTATATGTGCAAGGGTGTGGAATTAAGAAGAAATGATAAGGGATGATCTCTATTGGATGATACATGTAGTTATTGAATGCGTGCGGAAGAACTGCAAAAGAAAATTCAAGACTCTGTTGAGAGAGTATTGTTACTGTTACATAAAGATGAATTCGTGTTGCCACAGCAAGATGGCTGTAGAAACAAGGTGGCATTGAAAAGTTCCCGGAATCTGCTTGTACTGATTATATTGTTCAACGGAAAAGCACGTGTAGCTTGTACTGATTAATACCCAGCCGACTGAGTCAGTTTGCCAACTGAATTCGTGCTGTCTACACGTGTTCAGTTATTACGCAGGTTTTGTAAACGTGTTGGAGATATTTACGATGGCTGGTAATTTACTGCAATGTGCTTGCATCACATTTTGCGAGAAGTTCGGAAATACTTACTCGGGCTTTTGTGAATATAGAGGTCGAACACAAGTTTTTAAGTGGCACGCGCATTTCAAAGCCGGTCGAATATCGGTACAAAATGATGAGAATTCAGTGCAACTAGTCACCAGGAAAGCGCTGTAATACCCGGAGGGGGGGGATTCGTGAATTCATTTCCAGAAAGCAAATTCCTACGTTTGAGTCATTTGTTTAGATTTTGGGATGTGGGTTAAGCCGCAAAATCTTTCAGCACCCACATTGTAATAATAACTTTGAATGCTTTTCCATGTTTACTTACTTTAGCAAAAATATTTTTCTTTATTTGTTGCGATGCAAAGATTGAATTTTCTCTATTCATTTAAGTTTTTAATAAGATATTTTTTATGCGAATGATAATTGTTTTATGTTATTTGTTTGTTAGATACGTTGCTCTCTCATGGGTTCAAAATAATTCTTGTTGTCGTGACACGAAATCACAAATTAGATATTTTACCTCAGTGAATTGCAATAGTCAATAATGTGTAGTTTAATATGATTCTTGATTTCAAATGGTTTGTGTGACTAATGTGAATTGATGGAGCTGTAAATATCGTTAAATATTTGTGAACGAATCCGCATGGCATCGTCAAGTTCTCCGAAGAAAAGAAACACCAAATCAAAACTCCGTTACGACATAATGTATTAAAATAATTCTTTGTTGTAAAACACTTTATAATCTGCACTGTTTAAAGTACAATTATATAATTTTCGAATGTTATAACATGTTTGGAATGTTTTATAGGATTGTTTTTTTGTTTTTGTTTTTTGTTTGTTTGTTTTTTTTGTAGCATGCCGATTTCTGAATCCACATTTTATTGCTTCAGATCCTCATGTATACGATACACCTTTCTTCAGTGTGTCATAATGTATGCCTAGCAGTGGTAGTGTATATTTAATATACATTACAACTATCCTTTGATTATTACGGTTAACTGAACTCTGATTTCGTATTAAATTCATGCAGATTTTTTTAAAAAAACTTTTCACCCCAAGCAAGGCGGGAGTGCCACTAGAACGCAAGGGGTTACAGAAAGTGGGAGCAAGAGTAAAGAGGCGTGAAAGAGGAAAGGATGAAGAGAATAGATCAAGGCATCTGGAGATGTCGATTGACATTGCATTTGAATAGTGGGAGATTATAGCTACCAGGGAAGCAAGTAAGAGGAAGGGAGTTCCACAGACAGGAAGTGCGATTCATGGAACTATTGGAGTAGAAGAGATGGCTACATTTAACCGTTTCGACAGTGAAAGATGAGATGCTGACCTAGTAGCACGTTTAAATTCATGCAGTTTGGGAACTAGCGAAAATAACCCGTCAGAGCAGTTACCATGAAAGTATTTGTAGAAAAGACAGAGGGAGGCGACGGCACATCTGTGAGAGAGCGACTGTAAAAGAGATGTCAGATCAGGGCCAACCACATTGCATATTCGTATCGAGGACCCTAAGATGAACAGCGGGGGTTCCAGATCATATATGACAACAATATTCCATGCAAGGGCGAAGGGTTGAAGGATGGACTCGGCCGAGAAAAAATTCCTGGCGCGACACACAGAACCAACTTTTCTTGCAGTAGATGAAGCTATTTATTCAATGTAATTGTTCCATCTCAGGTCAGCAGACAGTCTAAGACCAAGCAGTCGAAAAGAGGTGGCTCTCGTGGAGTTGAGCATCAGCGATACCAGATTTACTATTTAGGCAGGAGTAAATAGTGATGTCGTCTGCATACTTGGGAACTGGTGACATCGGAAAGATCGTTAATGAAGATAGGGCCCAGGATAGAACCTTGGGGAACACCTGCGTTCGTGAGAAAGGAACTGGAGCAGAATCCGTTAAGGACGACACGATTTCACGGGAATGATTGTATTAAGTCAAATAATCTTCCTGAAATACCATATCCTTGAAGCTTACTAAGAAGGCCAGCATGCCAAATCCTATCAAACACTTTAGAGATATCAAGAGCCACGGCACGAGCTTCTCCGTTATTGTGAGGTGCTTCCTCATTCACCAGAAGAACTCGTCCGTCACCAATCAATCCTCCATTCACCATAATACCGCATCCTCTCAAGGGGAACCTAAAAAATATGCCCCCATGCCTTAAAAATTTAATGATAATAAATATATAAAATTCTAATAATGAAGAATGCAAGGGGAAGGAGATGAACCCAATAATAAAAATAAAACTCAACACAAAGTAAACTAAACATAACTGATGTTAGTAGGGCCCGTCCAACCCTCAAAAAGACATCCGTCGAGGTTCCGATGGTTACATTCGTGAAGTAAAAACACCGGAGGGGCATACCATTCGGGCCACTGACGACATGTGCGAGGCATTTAGGCGGCATTTCGAGAGCCGTTTTACCAAGGAGCCTGGTCTTCGTGAGGAAGAGTTTCTCAGCTATTTGGCTGACTTTCCTCGGCTTTCGCCGACTGAAGCGGCTAACTGCGAGGGAGAGATCAAGGACGGCGAAATCTACGTGGCATTGAAGAAGGTCGGCAGAGGCAAGTCACCCAGTCTGGATGGTTTGCCCTATGAATTGTACTTGAGGCTGAAACACATCTTTGTCCCGATTTTGACTGTCGTGTTCAATAACTGGTTCCGGCAGTCCCCCCACCACACCGGTTCTCCCAGGGGTGTGATCACGCTGTTGAAAAGGGGCAAGGGTGTTGGGGAGAAACTAGATGATTACAGGCCCATAACTCTGCAGATTTTGGCCAAGACCCTGCAGGAGCGTTTGCAGTCAGTTGGGTCCGGAGCAGCCTGCATCTGATCCGCACAATCATAGAGGGAGGAAAAGACGACGATGAGGACGCGCTGATCAATTTGGATCAGTCCAAGGCATTTGATAGGTTTGACCATCGCTACCTTGCTGCTGTCCTGCAGGCCGCCGGATTCGCACCCGACTTCTGCCGCTGGATTAGCCTCCTGTATCGCTCCCCCAGTGCTGTGGCACAGGTGAACGGGAAGCTGTCGGGCACTTTTGTGCTGACTAGGTCGGTTCGTCAGGGCTGTCCACTGTCGCCCCTACTTTGCCGTTGGAGCATCTCCTTCGCCGGCTGAGGGACAAGGCATGCAGTCCGGCCCTACGCGGAATCGCCGTTCATGGAGGAGCTCGGACCAGGGTTTCTGCGTACGCCGATGACGTATCTGCTTTCGTGTCGTCCCGCAGCGATATTGAGGCAGTACTGAAGGCGCTTGATCGGTACGAAAAGGTGATAGGGGCCAAGAATAACCGCGACAAGTCGTCCGGCTTGCGATTAGGTGCATGGAAGGGGGTCGATCTTCCGGGGCCCTTCGGTTGTACGGACGGTCCTGTCCGCATTCTTGGAGTGTGGTTTAGACCCGACCTCCAGCTGGAGAAAAATTGGTCGGAAGTACGAGCAAAGGTCGACGAAGCCGGTCAGACTTAGCGTCGACGGAGGTTGTCCGTGAAGGGAAGGGCGGAGGCGTGTGCCACTTACGTTTTCCCGATTGTCCTTTATCGATTATCTGTACTTCCTCTCAGTGACGACCATAGGAAGCCGCTCGAGCGCTCGCTATCCTCCATTTTATGGATGGGACGCGGGAATCGGGTCGACAGACGAGTCTATGCACAACGTCAGTGTCATGGGGGGGGGCCACACTTGGCGAGCCACAAACTTGCCTCGAGGTTGACTTTCCTACGCCGCGCATTGACAGGAGATTCGATTAAAGCGGGAATTGTTAGGGACACGTTCCCTCTCCTTACTATCAGTTCCCCATCTCGCAGGTTGATCGCCGTCGTAAACCCCGAGATCAATCGGATTTCCTTCTAAGGCCCTAATAAGACATCTAATTAAATGTACCTTCGTGGACAGCAAGTCAACGGAGGACCCTCGAAACTTTCCAAAAGCACCTGGTGTGACGACTTTCATGGGGACAAATCACTTAGCGGGGGCCAGGGACGCGTTCCCTAATATAAAAATGGTGCAACTTGGCTCTTCGGAGCTACGAAAAATGTCACAAATGTGCGCAGAGAGAGACCCGGTTATATAGGACACTAAAATTAACCTACCTTATAGACGTCGGCGGCATTGTCTTGGACGGACGAATTACGTCCGACATAGGCACAGGAAGTCTGGGACAATCCGTCGGGTTCCTGAAACCCGCAGATTTCCGTCTAGTCTACGTTTAGGGGATCAAGTTTAAATTATGTCTATCAAGCTAGCCAGCCTGAATGTAAGGGGCTTGATGGATCGGGGTAAGGCTGCCCAACTTCTTCGGGATATGTTGTCCTTTGGCGTAAATCTAGCTGCGATCCAGGAAACGCACTTTGTTTGCGACGTTGATGCGCGTGTGCTGTCTAGCGACATGGTTGTTTATTCAGCATACGGGGACCAGCAGGTCACAGGTGTTTCCTTGTTAGTTAAACATACCCTGGATGCGAGGGTGAACCTGTTCATGCCGACGCGGGTGTGTGTGTGGGGGGGGGTCATCGTGGCTGATATTGCCTTAAGCAGTGGTTCGTTGCGGTTTATGCGCCCAACGACCAGAGTGAGTCTGTCGACTTTTTCCGTCGGCTAGAGCCGTTTCTGGTTGATTCTTCGCGCTTAGTCTTAATAGAGGACTGGAATGCCGTCCTGGACCCTAAAATAGATAGGGGGCGGGGTGCTAGCGGGAAGGCATCGGGCGATCGTAGCCTGGTTGATCTGATTGACGACTTTGGGTTCGTCGATAGATACAGTGTCGATCATCCGGGGGTGGAGATGTGGACGTGGACCCATAGTTGGCCATCTCTCCGGGTAGCCAGCTACCCGGACAGAATGTTAATGAGAAGGGTCGACCTAGATTTACTAGACTGTCCCACGTCCCATCGGTTAGACTATTCAGAACATAGACTCGTCTGTGCCCGGATGGTGTTAGGTGCTAGGCCTAGAATGTGTCCTTACTAGACAGGCGGGACTTTCAGCAACAGCTGACTAGATTGGTGCAGCGGGAACTAGTGGGGGCGGTTATTGGGAGTAAGTGGTGGGAGAGGCTTAAAGATAAGATTAGGTCCTTCACCACTGAATACAGCCAACGCCTCGCTCTAGATAAGGCTAAAAAGGTGAAGGCTCTAGAGGATAGTCTGTCCCGGGAGGGGGCTGGAGGGATTCCCTAGAGATAGCCGTAGCTAGGCAGGCCCTGAAGCGTGAGGCTAGCAAGCGCTACCAGGGTCAGGTAGTTAAACATAGGTTAAACAAGATGTCTAACGAAGCCGTGAACATGGGCGTAGAATTGCGTAAGAGGTTCCGATCGATGCATTCGCGAGGTCATTACCCCAGATAGGCGCTCTCTGAGGTTGACCGAGGACATGTGCGAGACTTTTCGGCGGCATTTCGAGAACCGTTTTACCAAGGAGCCTGGTCTCAGTGGCGACGAGTTTCGCAGCTATTTGGCTGACTTTCCTCGGCTTTTGCCGAGTGAAGCGGACGAAGTCTACTTGGCATTGAAGAAGGTCGGCAGAGGCAAGTCGCCCGGTCTGGATGGTTCGCCCTATGAATTGTACTTGAGGCTGTCCCGATTGTCAAAATCGGGACAGCCTCAAGTCGTGTTCAACAACTGGTTCCGGCAGGGGTGTGATCACGCTGTTGAAAAAAGGGCAAGGGTGTTGGGCGGGATTTCGACGATTAGAGGCCCATAACTCTGCTAAACACACAGTTAAAGATTTTGGCCAAGATCCTGCCGGAGAGGTTGCAGTCTGTTGTCGCGAGCTTGTTGGGACCTGAGCAGATTTGTGGGAAAACAATTCAAAGCAACCTACATCTGATCCGCACGATCATAGAGGGTGTAAAAGACGACAAGCGAACCGCGCTGATTAATTTGGATCAGTTCAAAGCATTTGACAGGATTGAACATCAGTATCTGGCTGCTGTCCTGCAGGCCCCCGGATTCGAACCCGACTTCTGCAGGTGGATTAGCCTCCTGTATCGCTCCCCCAGTGCTGTGGTACAGGTGAACGGAAGGCGGTCAAGAGCTTTTGCTCTGACTCGGTTTTTTGTTTAGTTAATACGTATTGTTTCGTATTTGCGTTTGTAGCCTGTCCTTTTTACTTTAATATGTAGTGTTTAAAAAAAGGTTTATTGTTGTAGTTTACCTTATTTCGTGTAATTTATTCGGGTCTTCGTTCGTACAACGTTTGTTTTTGTGTTTTTCATTTGAACTGTTGTTTTTCGTTTTAATTTTGTTTGTTTGTGACCAATTGTTCACGTCAAGTTTTTTTTACTGTATCGTTTATTTATTTACCGTATTTAATTATACTTTTTTTTGTTTGATAGTTATTTTGTGACTATGTGTCTTTTCTCATAAAAAGAAAAAGAAACCTATTATGGCTGACTTCGGGAGGTCAGTAAAAAAAAAACATTTGTTCTCCATTAAAAAACACCCGCCTGACAAAGATAGCACGGAGGAGTACCCTGTTTTGGTTAGTACACCCCTAGATAATGGAAATAATAATTGCCCAAACAAAAGACCAAATATAGCCAAAACGTAAAATCAACAAATATGGAGGCCAATAATAGCCAAAATAAGGAAAAGGAAAGAAATAATGCTGAGGCCGGGGAATCGCCTTCTTGTTGGAAGTCCCCCCGCAAAGTGCGTAAACAATATTGTCGAGTTCTTGGAGCGAGCTAAAAGCTACGCACACCTTGTCGTAGAAGGTGGACTCTTTGAAGGCCCCCTATAACTAAGAAAAATTGACAAAAGAATTGCGTCGGTCTTCGTTGTGGACAAGAGTACGCGCAAAATTTGTTGCTCGTGAAATCACTAGAGGCCCTGGGGTTTAAGTCACTTAGGATCGTAAAAAGTACCGGGTATTTCATGTGGGACGTATTGTTACCCACGCCAGAAGACTGTGTTGAAGCTTCCAGTCGAGGCCGTATAACAAAGGAGTTGATAATTCGGACCGAATATGAAGGCAAGTGAAGGACCATCGTGGCAATATACGAGGTCCCTCTTAGAGTTATCGGGGAACACGTCGCCTCTTTCCTCTTCCACTATGGCGAGATACTGGGTGCTTCCTGCGATAGCCTGAACGGGGGATGGAGTTTTGATATTTTGTTAGATCGTAAAGCCTTCCTCTCCATCCCCAACTGTATGGAAGTAGGGAGCCTGAGGCTGTAGGTCATTGTGACCAGTCGCAAACCGGCGTGTTGGAAGTGTGGAGAGACTGGTCACCTCTCCTCTTCCTGTCCAGAGAAGAAGGCCTCTGGAAGTTGACCAAAATCCCCTCTTTACCTTCCGCCTCGCCTGTAATGGGGATGCCAGCTTCCGGAACTGGTACGTTCGAACCTCCGGTTGGGTCGAGTGCTAAGACCCCATTCTCCGAAGAGACTTCGCCCGCTGCTAGTGCAGTTGTGGAGAAGGAGGCGAGGGAATGGCAGGTTGATGGTAAGGCCAGGGGGAAGCGCCAGACAGCCATAAAGCCCCAAGGACGAAAGGCACAAACAGCCCCACTCCCTCTGTCAACGTTAAGGGCGATGCCCCGGTCTCGCAGGCGGCATTAAAAGTACGACAAAAAAAAGTATGACCCGGGTTTCGAGAAGACGGAGAAAATAAAGCAGCTAAAGGAAAATCTTGACAAAGAGAAACAATCCCAAACAAAAAAAGCCACTCCCTGTCTCCACCTTCACCTCAGAAACACCCCTCTCTCATCACCTGTAAAAACAGTCCCCCTCAGTAGAGATCCCAGCCCTTGCAAACAAAGATCCTCTTAAACAACTCATCATACTTCTAGCCCTTCCCCCATTAAAAACCCTGAAATACCCCTCCCGCTCCAAAAAGACAGAGAAGTCCTACCCAAGTGTTGACAGATAAAAGAAAAAAATCAGAAACACATATACAACTCTGGGGAAGATGTCTGCCGAATTTCCCTGCCGAACGAGCCAGAGACTATGGCAACCGGATAAAAGATTTAAAATATTTTCTGTCTATCCGGCAATATGCCGACAAGGATGTGGAAGAGCCACAAAACTTTCCAGATGCCCAGAGAGTTCTAACAGTTATTAGAACAGGAACTGGAGCTCGACAGGCATGAGCCATATTAGATGAGGCAATCATCTCTTGTAAAATGTCACCTCCAATTGCCATTGTCGAGAGTAAAGAACTGAGACATTTGAAACAGTTTTGTGCATGGTGGGTCCCAGTTTTAGTTCACCACTGCCTCTATACAGCACTTAAACTGACATTTCCCTGGGATATAGGCGGTCTCTCTGAAGACGATACAATCAAGACTGAGATGGGCCAAGTGTCAATGGGAGAGGTTGTCGGTATCCTTACACCGACCATGTTCAAACCAGTATCCCAACCCTAATCGGTTTGATAATGGCTTTCTGAAGTCTGAATGTCCGGGGCCTGAGGTCGGAGTCTCGAAGGGCGAGGCTCGATCGCGATCTTTAGCGCCTCGGGGTGGATGTATGTTGTGTATAGGAGACCCATTTTTTTACCTCGCGACCATGAGGACATTCTGTCTAAGAGTTTCGTCCTCGATTCAGCATGTTTTGATGGACGCTCGAGGGGTGTTTCCTGGCTGGTGAGCAAATCTCTGGATGCGGCGTGTGCTCTTGTCTTCGCGGGTCCGGCGGGCAAATGTTGCGTGCTGAATGTTACCATAAAGGATAAGGCTCTTCGTCTCATTGGGGTTTATGTACCCAATGACCACGCACAGCGGCCTGCTTTGTTTCGGTAGATCTCGTTCGGTAGTTCTAACGGGTGATTGGAATGCCGTCCTTGATCCCGATATAGATCGTATAGGGCTGAGATTGGGTACTAACAACCAGGATGTTAAGCCATTTCGGGATTTCATCGACGGGTTTGATCTCCTCGATAAGTATCAACATGAGCACCCCCGGGAGGTAGTATGGACTTGGACTAAGGGTGCCAGCGCGGATTCGGTGGTGAGCGCAAGCTGCATCGACCGATTTCTAGTTAAGAGAGTCGAAGTAGGGCTCTTAGAATGTCCAAGTTTCCATTTCATAGTTTACTCGGATCATAGGCTTGTCCAGGTTCGGGTAAACTTAGATAAGACCAAGTTTAAGATAGCTGGTTACTGGAAATTGAACGCATCATTATTTGGTGAGCAAGATTTCCGGGATCTACTAATGCTACAACGGGAATTGTCGGGGCTGTGGTTGTGAATAGGTGGTGGAATTCTCTTAAATTTAAAACTTAGGTCTTTTGCTGCTGATTTTAGCCGTCGACTCAATCTAGGGTTAGCAGCGCAAAAATCTCTTGAGGCCAAATAAGATCGGGCGATTAAATCCAGTGATAGTGGGGGCGTAGCCATAGCTAAGGCGGAGCTGGCCTCCTTGCTTATCAAGAAGGATCAAGCTCTAGTAAGGGCTAGGATAAAAAGAATGTCTTGCGAGGCTACGAACATGGCCGCTTGCAGAGGAAGGTCGTAGAGCATCTAGCCGGCATATCGCAAGCATCACATTGCCAGATAAGCGGACTGTGACTACAGACGTGGGCATTTGTGAGGCTTTTCGTGACTACTTTCAGGAGCTGTTTACCATGGAGCCCGGTCTGAGCGCTGCTCAGTTCGACACCTATTTAACCGACTTTTCCCGTCTCGAGGCGGCTGAAGCGGATGGGTGCGAGGGTCCCGTTACAGAGTTTGAGACCTGGGATGCGCTGAAAGAGGTTGGACTGGACAAAACTCTGGGATTAGATGGTCTACCTTACGAAATGTACTTGAGGCAGTCGCCCATCTTTGTCCCCTTGCTGGCTCTGATTTACAACAACTTGATGAAGCAGCGGTCTATACCTCAAAGTTTCACCAGGGGTGTGATCAAGTTGCTTCGCAAGAGCAAAGACGGTGGGATGGTTTAAATAATTATTGGCCTTCGATGATGTTAAATACATAGTTGAAGATTTTAGCCAGGGTCTTAGCCGGCCGTTTGCAGGCTGTCCTCTCTAGTCTGTGAAGGGCAGGACTATTCTGGACAACCTTCATTTGGTACGCTTGATCATCGAGCAAGTCGACAGTTATGCCGCGTTAATTAATTTAGATCAGTCCAAGGCTTTCGATGGGGGTTCACCATCGGTTTCTGGAGGCTGTCCCGTCGGTCGCCGGTCTTGGGCCAGACTTTCGCACTTGGATCCGACTGCTGTATGCGTCCCCCGGTGCGCTGGTAGAAGTGAATGGGGTGAGATCGAAACCTTTAATTTTGTCTCACTCTATTCAAGGTTGTTCACTGTCTCCATTGCTTTACGTACGTGCGTTGGAACCTTTTCTGCGTAAGTTGAAAACGAATCCGGTCCTTCGCGGAATTTACTTACCAGGTGCTACAACCTCGGCCAGGTACTCCGCCTATGCTGATGACGTTTCGGTTCTTGTGTCGAGCAAAGTCAGCAAAGAAATCAACGGATATTAGATAACAGGGGCCAAGATCAACCACGATAAGTCTGTTGGCTTGCGGTTGGGTTCGTGGAAGGGAGTTTCGTTTCCCGGATCTTTCCTCTGGGCGGACGGGCCGGTCAAGATACTCGGCGTCTGGTTCGGTCCCGACCTCCTGTTGGAAATGAATTGGTCGGAGGTGCGGGAGAAGGCCGAACTCGCAGTTCGTCTGTGGTCTCGGAGGAATCTTTTCTTGAAGGGGAGGGCGAAAGTATGTGCCTCGCACATCTACCCGAATCTCCTTTACCGACTCTCCGTGCTTTCACTCCCATCTGACACTTTATTGGCGTTTGTAAGGCCCTTGTTCTCCTTCTTGTGGGGAGGCAAGGCCGCCACGCGAGATTTGTTACCTCCATCTTTCTGATGGCGGTCTGCGTATGCCTTGCATTGAGATTCGTCGACACACACTTCGCATCACTTATCTAGACCGAATATGTATGCAGTTGGATGAGAACGGCGAATTCAGGAAGGAAGACGCACGTAGACAATTTCCACCCTTAAGAAGTGTCCGCTCGTGCGAGGAGGAAGCTGGCCGTACTCCTCGAGCCGAGGGCTCCTTCTATCGCGAATGTTGGCTTGCCCTCAAGCAACTCTTAAGGATGGCCTCTCCGACGTTCAGCCGTTGTCCAGTAAGGCAGGGGGGGGGACGTTCAAGATGCTTTGATAGGCGAGCTCGGTCTGACGTAACGGGAGGCTCGCTGCATATGGCTTTGGGAGCCCGGGTTGAAACACTGAGGCATCACTCATCTGGCTGTTGATTCGAGGGGCCCTCTGGGTCGCCAAAAGACTTCGTGCAGCGGGTTTGGCTAAGTCGCCAAACTGCGTTCGCTGCGGTGGGGAGGTGGTCACGCCTTCTTTCATTGTAGTGTCGTAGCTACGTTGTGCAAGTTTGTTGAAGACATCATGGTTCGCATGCTGCGCAGAAAGTTCTTTGTTCTCGAGGCCAGTTCCGTCTGCAGCAATATAGTACCGCCGATGACTAAGGTTGAGCACTATGTGTTGCTTTGCTTACTGGGGGTTATGCGAGTCGTAATATGGACGACGGGACAGAAGGAATTCCATGGGGCCGAGAAGTTTACCTATTCCCAACTGATCCATCCATTGTAATTTGGCGAAAGGTGGGTGAGTCTTGCGCGTCTTTGCAGGGTGAAAGGTGCTGACTTGGAGTGGCATTTTGATGCCGGTTAGGCTGTAAGAATATTGAGATTGCTGGGTTGAACAATGGCAACCCTTCCCGTGTATAGGTTAGAGTAGGTCCTTTTTTGTTTTTAGATTTTTTCTCTTTCTTCAAGTAAACTTAGCTAGGGTGTGTATGCTCATTGGCCCCGCTTTTTTTCTAGCCCTATTTTTTTCTTTTCTTTAATTCTCTATCCCTCCCATCATTAGGTGGTAAGTGATATCAGTTCTCTTGTGGGTGCGGGGCGCCTTTTGTTTCGAATGTGTCTTTCGTATTTGTTGTGTTTGAATGAGTGTGTGTTTGTAGTGAGTGCATGGCTTGTACGAATGTTTTCATATTTTTAAAGTCCCGCATTGATTTCGTCCAGTTAACTGATGTTTCTGCCACAGTTAGGGCTGTGGGTTTTTTTTTTTTATTACTAACACCATTTTCTTTAGTTTCTTGTACATAGTTTTGTACTCATTGTAAATATTCATTGGGGTTTTTAGATTTTTAAATTGTTATTTTATTCCCGCCCCCCTAGACAATAAATTGTATATATGGGGACTAGTTAGGACTTCATAGAGTTTATGAGGCATTATGGTGGATGAAGTAAAAATGGTAAGTAAGAATGAATTGTTTTGGTGAAAGAAATATTGTTTGTATGATTGGGTCAGTGTTTGCGGCTAGCTAAGTTTAATGTTAAGACTATCCTTTTCCCTCTTTCCCCTTTTCGGCCTTGTGCCATATTTGTACATTTTGTACAATAAATATTCTGCAGTCGTCGATTTGTACAGTGTTTGTAGTCCTTATTAGACCTGACAAGACCATTTTACTGCCTCACTAGGAAATTACCTTTTTGTTCTACAAATTCCGTTTTAGTTATTCTATTATTATTATTATTATTATTATTATTACGTTCAAGTCTCCTTTTTAAGTTATTTTTTTCATTTTTGATTTTCTATACTCCGCTCCCAGAATTTCTGTTTATTTTTCTACGTGTTAATATTTCTGTTTTCGTCAGACTTTATTTTTTGTCTTTGTTCATTTACTACGTGTTATTTATTACGTGTTACTTCGTTCTTTGTTTTTTCTTTTAAATATCCGTTAAATGTTCTGTGTTTTATTTGTTTATTTTTTCTGTTTTCATATTTGTTCTAATTGTTTGTGTTTATTTAGTCTAACTTGTCTGTTTTTCTATTTTTCTATTTATTATTGTCTAAATTATTGTCCTTATAGTTTACCTTGTTTTTTTGTCATTTATTCGGATGTTCATTCGTATAACGTTTGTATTTGGTTTTTTTTTTTCGTTTGAACTGTTGTTTTCCGTTCTAATTTTGTGCATATTTATTTTCTTCGTTTGTTTGTGACCAATTGTTCACATTGTCAAGTCCTTAATTTTTCTGAAATGTTTTACTGTTTTTTGTTTCTGTTCAATTAAGAAAAAAAAGATCCTCCCTTTTTTAATATGGCCCGTCAAAATCTTATCGGCACCAAAAAGAAAAAAAAATTCACCCGATAAGGATCATGAAAATAAAAAGGAGTAAGTTATGGAGAAAACAGTGGTCGATGACGAAAAAAGCTAACAGCAGGAGGTTATTGCTGAGATTTCCGGCGAGAGTATGGTAGCCGGAAAAGCACAAAATACTGAAAATCAGATGAAAACCGACGAAGTTATGGAGGCCGATAATGGTAAAAATTTACCAAATTCGAAAAATCCAGATAATGAAGACAAATCTAAAGACGAAAATGTAGTGGTCGGAGAGTCGCCCTGATGCTGGACGTCTCCACCTAAGTGTTTGATCAACATCACGGAGTTCCTCGAGAAATTCAAAGTTTACGCACATCTGGTGACAGCAGATGAACTTTTGGTCAATCCCGATGAATTAAAGAGAGTTGAAAAAAGAATTATCAGTCATTGTGGTGGACAAGCGTTCGCGCAAAATTTGTCGCGCCACAAATACACCATAATTAAATCATTGATTTCTCTGGGGATCAAACCCCGGAGGGTGATCAAAGATAAGGGTTACTTTATGTGGGACGTACTGTTACCCACGCCTGCCGACTTCGAAGTTGGGAACTAATCACAAAAGACCTGCGTACGGAATATGAAGGCAGGCGGAGGACCAAGTATCAGTATTTCAGGTCGTGGAGCTTATCTGTGCTTCCTCTGACGATTTGACCGGGGGATGGAGTTTCGAAATCATGATAGACCGAAAAGCCTTCATCTCCATCCCCAACTGTCTGGATGTAGCGGGCCAGAAGATCCCATTTTTTGTCACCGGGCGTAGACCGACATACTGGAAGTGTGGGCAGACTGGTCACTTGTCCTCTTCCTGTACAGAGAAGAAGGCCTCTGAGATTCTGTCCTCTGCCGACCCAAATCCCCTTGCGACCGAGTCTGTTACATCCGTCTCGCCTGTAATGGGCATGCAAGCGATCGGGACCGGTGTGGTCAAACTCCCGGTTGGGACTGTCTCTCAGCCCCCATTCCCCAAAAAGCCTTTGCCCGCCGCTAGTGCGGTTGCGGAGAAGGAAGAGGGGGAATAGCAGGTCGTTGGTAAGGTTAAAGGGAAGCTTCGGATAGCGGAACCTCGTTCCACTGAAGTCCCCACGGCTAAAGACGCGCACAGCCCCACACCCTCTACCAATTCAAAGGGCGACTCTTCAACCACTTATTCGGACAAACTGCTGCAACAGCGGCTCAAATACGAGACCTCGATCGAGAAAAAGGAGAAACGAGAGAAATTGAAGGAATCATTAAAACATCACCCTGGAAAAATTATAAGACATTCAACATCAACACCGTCGTCTCCATCCTTTAAACAGGCGGCTATGGCTCCAACCCTTGTTTTGCAAACAATAACCTTGACCCCTTCCAAACTGACCCCACTGAAAATAAAATCTCCTCTTTCTAAATCCCCCTTCAAAAAACCCGCTCCGGCCGTAACTCCCAAACCTTCACCGTTGAAAACACCTATCAATTCACCTCCAAAAACAGAAGCCCAAAAGCGTCAACGAAGCTCTTCCTCGGACTCTTCAGAACTTATCAAAGAGAAAAAAATAAAACAAAAATTACTCTTCAACAGGGGGGAAGATGTGTTTCGTATGACAACACATCAATCCGACAAAGCATTTTCCCTATCCTGCAAACCTAAAGACTTGAAAATACTGTTAAACTTTAAAAAAAAAAAACGATTTAGACATTGAAAATCCTAAAACCTTTCCCATGGCTAAACGGATTTTGACTGTTGTAAGAGCAGGACATGGCTCAGAAAACATCTGGGCTATGTCGAAAGAAGCTAACAGCGCATTCGATGTCTAACCACTATTAGCTTATTCTGACAACGAAAATGAGAAGAAATTGAATCAACTCTGTTCAGGGAGGCTCCCGCTTTTCGTTCACCCTTCACTGTATAGCGCACTTAAGCTAACTTTCCCCTTGGACATTGGCGGCCTGTCTCCTGATGGCACCATCATAAATGAGATGGGTACTGGCTCCATGGGAGGAGCAGTCGGTGTCCTAACCCCGGCCATGTTCAATGTAGGAGCAACACTAATCCGTTTTCATTATGGCTTTCTGGTTAGCAAGAATAAATATTCGAGGCCTGAGGTCGGAGTCTCGCAGGGCGAGGCTCTCTCTTGACCTTCAGGGTGAATGTTTGTTGTGTGCAGGAGACACGGTTTTCTACTCATAACCATGAGAGCATTCTGTCTAGGGGGTTCTCCCTCTATTCAGCATGTTTTGATGGTCGCTCGAGAGGTGTCTCTTGGCTAGTGAGCAAGTCTTTGAAGGCAGCGTGTACTTTTGTCTTCGCAGATCCGGCGGGAAGGCTTTGCGTGCTAGTGTTACCATAAAGGATAAGGCTCTTCGACTCATTGGGGTTTATGCGCCCAATAAGCAATTTGAGCAGCCTGCCTTTTTTCGGCAGATCGAGCCGTTTTTGATGACATCTCGTTGGGTAGTTTTAGCGGAGGATTGGAATGCCGTCCTTGACCCCGACATAGATCGTAGTGGGCCAAAATCGGGTAGTGACAACTGAGATGTAAAACCATTTCGGTCTTTTATCGACAAGTTAGATATTGTCGATAAGTACCGGAATGGGCACCCTCGGGAGGTAGTTTGGACTTGGACAAATATTAGCGGCTCGGCTGCTGAGGTGCTTTCTAGCTACCTCGACCGGTTAGGAGAGACGATGTAGGGCTCTTAGAATGTCCAAGTTTTCATTATATAGTTTATAGGCTCGTCCAGGTCCGATAGATAAACCTAAGGTTAGGTTGGCTGGTTACTGGAAATTAAATTGCTCATTATTTGGTGAGCAAGATTTCCGAGACCAGCTGCTAGTAATTACACAGAAGGGAATTGACGGGGGGTGGTTGTGGTTGGGAATGCCTAGTGGGACAAATTAAAATCCAAAATTAGAATGTTTGCTGCTGATTTTAGTCGTCGACTCAATCTAGATAGATTAGCAGCGCAAACTGCTTGTGAGCAAAATGTCGATCGTGCAGTTAAATCCCGTGATAGTGGGGAAATAGCCTTAGCTAAGGCAAAGTTGTCCTCCTTGCTTATCAAGAAGGATCAAGCTCAAGGGCTAGGTTAAAAAGAATGTCCTCTAAGGCGACGAATATGGCCGCTGAATTGCGCATATAGGAGAATCGGAGCGCGTCTCGGCGACATATCGTGTGCGTCGCATTGCCGGATAAGCGGACCGCGACTACAAACCCGGGCATATGTGAGGCTTTTCGTTTCACCAGGTGGAGGGGGGCCCGGTCTGAGCCATGCTCAGTTCGACGCCTATTTAGCCGACTTTCCTTACCTTGAGGCAGCTGAAGCGGCTGAGTGCGATGGTCCCAACACAGAGTCGGAAATCTGGGAAACGTTGAAACAGGTTGGCCTGGATAAATATCCGGGACTAGATGGTTTTCCCTACAAAGTTTACTTGAGGTGTGACATAGAGAGTGAGACCTCCACCCCCACACCCCGAGGTGGATTTAGTAATCAACAGTGCTAATGAATTAGAATGAAGGTGCTAATTACTTGGGTTTCTACCCAAGTAATTAGCATTCCGGAGTAATTCCCGAATTTTTTTTTTCTTGTTTTTTCTCTTAATAATTGTTTATGGGGTTGAGTTATTAGTTAATTAAATGTAATGATTCCAAGAGATTTTAAGAGACGGGTTCGTTAAAGTAAATTTTGTGATAAATGACGAATTGGACTTTTGGGTGGTCTGAATGGCGGAATTCAACCAGACGGGATAAGTGGTTTTGGCAAAACTTTAGACGTTGTCAGCGGAAGACCCAGCAGGAGGTCCGAATCCAATTTTAGTATCTCTTGAAAACTGGGTTCCCGCGGAGTTTCGGGGACCGGAAAAGCTTGCATGGTGGTCAAAGGCGATTTGCATATTAAAATTCGGAAGCGGTGCCTAAAGATGGTTTAGCTCCGCCTCTCTCTATATAAGCTTCCCGCACGCTTGAGTTAGTCAGATCGTAGAACCGGGGTGAGAACAGAGTGGCTCTTAGAACGCGGCAGAATTGGAATTTACTGGTCCGGTTGGTTGGTTGTCACGCGCCCAAGAGGTCCGATCCGAACCCAGAAATAGAAACAAACCCTGTATGAAACCAGTTAATTTTGCCAACAAAGCTGAGAAACCAAACTGCTATAATTACACGCTCCGACGAAGATCCCCGAATTACTTCTCTTAGATCAGCCGAAATTGTTTAGGCAGAAATTTTCCTACACTCTCTCTGTCACTTCCGACCCCAAACGAGTGAACCTCGTTACGACATTTTGTACTCGTGTAAATTCTTCGGTAGTGACATAAAAACAGTGGCCTAAAAAGGGCTCTTTGTACAGGAACCGAAAGAGTGGCTTATTTTTTCTTTTTCATGTCTTTGCGGCTACAACAATAAAATGTTTTGCATGAATAGTGATTTCCTTTCAGCGTAATACCCAGCCATTTCCTCCCCTTCCCACCGGACCGTTCTGGGGAGACCGATACACTGCTGTTCGGATCAAGAATTCACAACGTGGCGAATAGTGGTGGTTCCTTCAGTTCACCGGGGGAAGATCGGGTAGATTCCTTTTTCGGCCAGAACCACCGGGGAGACAGGACATAGCTGCAACAGGCAGGGTTTATTACGTTAGAGAGGTAGTCGCCCGTTTTGGTTCTTTGCTGGAACTGATTTACAACAACTAGATGAAGCAGGGGTCTATACTTCAACGCTTCACCAGGGGTGGGATCAAGTTGCTACGTAAGGACAAGAACGGTGGGGATAGGTTAGATAATTTTCGCCTTTTAACCATGTTAAATACAGAGTTAAAGATTTTCTGTTCTGTCTAGTCTGATTGGCTCCGAACAGACTTGTAATGTGAAGGGCAGGACTATTCAGGACAACCTTCATATTATACACTTGATCTTAGAACAAGTCGACAGTGAAGCTGCACTGATCAATTTAAATCAGATCAAGGCATTCGATAAAGTTGACCATCGATTCCTGGAGGCTGTTCTTTCGGCGGCCTGTTTCGGGTCGGACTTTCGCACCTGGATCCGATTTCTGTATGCGTCTCTCGGTGCGCTGGTGGAAGTGAATGGGGCAAGATCGGAGCCTTTCGTATTGTCTTGCCCCATTGTCAAGGTTGTCCGCTTTCGCCTTTGCTTTACGTTCTTGCGTTGGAACCTTTCCTTCGCAAGTTAAAGACGAATCCGGTCCTACGCGGAATTTCTCTGTTGCTATCACCTCGGTCATGTATTCTGCCTATGCTGATGACGTTTCGGTTCTTGTGCCGAGCAGAGCCGAGATTGACGAAATCACCAAAGAAATCAGTGGTTATGAGATGGTGACAGGGACCAAGATCAACTGCGATAACTCTGTTGGCTTGTGGTTTGGTGCGTGGAAGGGTGTTTCTCTTCCCGGACCTTTCCTTTGGAGGGATGGGCCGGTGAAGATACTCGGCGTCTCGTTCGGTCCTGATCTCCAGCTGGATATGAATTGGTCGGAGGTACAAGGGAAGGCCGAGATCACAGTTAATCTGTGGTCTCGGAGGAATCTTTCCTTGAAGAGGAAGGCGGAAGTATGTTTCACACATCTACTCGATTCTCCTTTACCGACGCTCTGTATTTCCGTATACCACACTAATGTCATTAAGACACTTGTTCTCTTTCTTGTGGAGAGGCAAGGCCGCTATGGTATCTCGGGAGATCTGTTGCCTTCATCCATCTGAAGGCGGTCTGGGTATGCCTAGCATTGAGATTCGTCAATATATGCTTCGCATCGCCTTCCTAGACCGAATGTGTCGCGAATCGGATGAGGAGGGCGCCTTCTGGAAGGAGGATGCTCGTAGGAACTTCCCATTCCTGAGAAGAGTGCACTCGAGCGAGGAGGAGGCTCACCGTTTAACCCGAGCCGAATGCTCCTTCTATCGCGAATGTCGTCGTGCTCTGAACGTCCAGGCGTTGTCTCGCAGGGCATTATATCAAGTGTTAGTTCATGATGATCTGATTGACGAGCTCGGTCTTACGAAGCAGGAGGCTCGCTCAATATGGCTTTGGACGCCCGGGTTGAAATGCTTCAATAACAATGAGACACCACTCGCTTGGCTGATGATTCGTGGGGCCCTCTGGGTCGCCAAAAAACTTCGTTCAGCGGGCTTGGAGAAATCTCCAAACTGCCGACGCTGTAGTGGCGAAGCCGAAACCTTGGGTCACGCCTTCGTTCATTGAAGGGTGGTAGCGCCGTGGTGCAGGTTTGTTGAACGCCTCATGGTCCGCATGCTGCGTGGAAAGTTCTTTGTGCTTGAGGCCAGTTCTGTTTGTAGTAATGTGGTGCCGCCGATGACGAAGGTTGAACACTGTGTGTTCTTGTGCTTACTAGGTGTTATGAGAGTCGTGCTTTGAACGACACATCAGAAGGGATTCTATGAAGGCAAGAAGTTCACTTCCCAACTGATCTTGTTCTTTAAGCATCAGCTTAAAGTCAAGATTAGGACGGAAAGGCGGCAGCTCACTTCATCAGAATTTGGCAAAAGGTGAGTGAATCCTGCGCGTTTGTGTCGAGTAAAAGGAGCTGACCTAGTGGCATCTTGATACCGGTTAGGCATCAGGATATTGTTCTTCCTGGTTTGAACTTTGGCAACCCATCCCGAAATTAGGATAGTTATGTTTTCTTTTTGAATCCTTAGTTTTCTTTTCCCAGTTAACTTAGCTAGGGTGTATATGCTCATTGGCCCCTTTTATTTCTGTACCTATTTTCTTTAGTTTAATTCCCCATCCCCTCCCTTGTTAGGTGGTCAGTGATGTCAGTTCTCTGGTGGATGCGGCGCGCCGTTCGTTTTCGCGCATGTGTTTTTCGTATTTGTTGTGCCTGAATGAGTGTGTGTCAGTGTGAGTGCTTGACATGAGTGAATGTTTTTTATATTATTATAGTCCTGCATTAATTTCGTCCAGTTAACTGATGTTTCTGCCACATTTAAGGATTGTTGGGGTTTTATTACTAACATGATTTTGTTTAGTTTCATGTAAATAATTTATATTCATATTGTAAATACTCATCAGGGCTAGTTTTTAAATTGTTGTTTCATTTGCCACCCCCCACACAAATACAATGATTTGTAAATATGGGGTCTATTTAGGATTTTCATAGAGACAATGAGGTATTATGGTGGATGTAGTAAGAAAGGTAAGTAAGAATGCGTTGTTTTGGTGTTAGGAATATTGTTTGTATGTCTGGGTCAGTGTTTGTGGCTAGCTAAGTTTAAAATTAAGACAGATGAAGACCGTCCTATTCCACACACCCTTTTTTGGCCTTGTGCCACATTTTGTATATTATTACAAATAAATATTGCAGTCGGAAATTCGTCTCCAGCTGTGCTGGTCAAACTCTCTGCCTCCTGGTAGAGAGGATCCCCAGACAAGGCTATGTCGAAGGGCAGAGTCTTGTCTCGGGAAACAGCTACCCGACCCCGTTTTATACGGCGTCTATGGGGATTTTTTTAGCCGAACCTACGGGCTAGGATACCCCATATTAAATTCGGCCTTGTGCTATATCTGACCGCGTGGGGCGGTTGGTAGATATCCTGCAGTCGGAGATACGTCTCCAGCTGTGCTGGTAAAACTCTCTGCCTCCGGGTAGAGAGGATCCCCAGACGAGGTTATGTCGAAGGGCAGAGTCTCGGCTCGGGAAACAGATACCCGACCCCGTTTTATACGGGGTTTACGGGGAAGTTTTGGCCCTCCATACACGACATTATCAGAAAATAAGAGCGATAATTTAAAACCAAAGTATTTAAAATTCAATAAAACAATATTTTCCTAAATTTTTAAGATTACTGGGTAGTTAAAAATTATATAAAAAAAGGCGCTCACTTTATATTCTTCAAGTATGTCCACATAAAAAAAATTATACTTCCGTCTGTCACTCAAGCTGTCAACACCTTAAATTAGCAATAAATTTTAATAAAGAGAATTACATTGTGCTGATAGATATCTAAAAATGGCGGTAAAATCAGCGATTTTAGCAATTTCAAAGCAAAACTCATTCCAGTCAATTTAAATTAGTTTTGAAATATAGCAGAGTATATTGCTTATTGAAAATATTAAGTTTAATATAATAGCTTGAAATTGAAACTAAAATAAAAGCTTCAAGAATGATTTTTCATTTTTAAAAATTCATTTTAAACCTTAGGTATGGTGTTTTCTGTAGAGGTACCTACTCCTAAATCTGAAAATCTGGTGAAAAAAATAATTTATAAACAAAATTTTAATTTTAATTGCAACTATCATTTACTTTAAATATTTTTCCAATTAGTAGTTAAAATGTCTTTTTTAAATAAATGATTATAAATTTGTTGTTAATTCCCATATATTTAACATTGTTTTATTTTTTAAAATAAGTCCCTCTACTGCTTTTTTAAGGAAAGCTGAAGTTTCTTGAGATCAGTATATGTAATTTTATGTTTTATTAGATTCAGATTCGAGTTAACGTCGATTTCATTCAATACAAATAATAAAGAGAATGCTGTTGGCCAAAGTGATCAACTGAGTAAGCAGTTACATCACAATGCAATATTTGACAAGAATGTTGAGCAAGCAGTTACATCCCTATATAATAATTGACTTAATAAAATGAAACTAGATCATCAGTCCTAATTTTTCTACCTTGACCTTCAAAGAAAAACAATCATTTTGTTTAATTTATGCATAAAGTGTCAATTGATAAAAAATATGAAAATAATTCAACTATCGTCAGTTGCTGCCATTATTAATTTCTGTCATTGGTAGACGGGAATCTTATTGGATTTTAAAAGCATATACAAGAATATGTAACATTTTAAAACAAAAAAATTTAATCCTTTTTTATTTATTTATACGTTTAAAATTGGACGATTCTTTCCATGTGACAATTGCTAATAAAATCACAAGATTATTTTCATCATTATTTCTTTTCTTTCTTTAATGTTATTCGATGAGATTTCTGTTTGCTTTGTTGCCATGTCAAACCAAACGTAAATGTTGTAAGATTGCCTTCTACCAATATAAACATTTTATAACATTGATAAAAACGAAAAACAAGCAAAAAAAAACAATGAATGAAGGAAAAAACAGAAAACGTTTTATCAGCGTATGAATTATACATAATTCATATTTTATTTTTTGTTTTCCAATATATGGACAGCGAAATAAATTCTTTAACGATTTCTCAATGTACAAACATTTTTTTAATTTTTTAAAAATCTTTTGAACAAAAAATGGAGAAAAAAAGAAAAGAAAATACAAACAAAATTGACAATGTCATATTTGCAAGTTTTTCTTTTTTTTTTGGCAAAGTAATAGTTTCTTTGTTTTTCAAGTTGAGCTTTTTACTGTTGTGTGTATGTGTACATATGTGTGTGTGTGTGTACGCTCATGCGTCTATGTTTTTAGCCTATCTATTCGAAAATGTTGTTCAGCTTGTTGATATCTTCCATATTGTCTCAAGGAATCACTAGCCATAAATCTATTTCACTTCCTTTTTAACCACTGTTCTCTCACTGTAAGTTTGTGTCAAGCTAAACTAAAAAATAACAATCTGTTCGACTTTTCGTTTCTAAATTTCTAACTGAAGGGAACAATATTTTTCTCCAATAGCAATAATCAGTGTTGTTCTAATTTGCAACCTCAACTCAAAATGCGGAACAGTCAGTGGCATATCACCAGTTCAAATTCTCTTAAGGCTAAATTTTGAATTTTGCAACAAACACTCTACCATGGCATCAGCGCTACACAATCTTTACACTCCCCAAGCAATCAGCATACATCAGCAGTAATACAATTAGTGATATAAACATCAACACATAAATTAAGCGTGCAAGTTTATAAGAAGTGAAAAGTCTAAGTCACAATAGATTTCCTATCACTAAAGCAAAGTTTGTTCATGTTAAAGGAATGGTAGGTGACCCCTATAATTGTCAGTATGTCATAAATTCCTATTTCAAACTGCTGCCTAAAACATTCCCGTCAATTTCATAAATGCAGACTCTTTGATTCTGCCTTTTCCTGTGAAATACTTTCTCATTTGGATCTGAATTTTTTATGTCTAGTCGTAATGAATATTTGTCACAAGGACTTAACGAGAAGGAAAGGTAGAGAAAATATTAAATGAAAAATATACCGGAAGAAGACTAGAGAAGACATCAATCAAAATGTTGATAAAAACAAGAATGATAATCAGGTGTCCTAGAATAAGGACACTTGTCTTAGAATGTCAGCAAGTGTCAGTGTTTGAAAAATTTCATATTTTATTGAAAGTTTAACTCAAAACAAATCGATGATCATTTCTTTTAATGGTGATTGGTGCCAGTCTTTAAAATAGACGTTCTTTCCTTTTTCTTGCAAAATTTGGATAAATTTAAATGAAGTCTTCTAACTTTTCTATCCAGTATCGTTGCAGTCGAAGTTATATACGGCCATTTGCAGAACTTTCATCTCCAATATCAAATACGATCCATATAGACAGATTTTCCCAGATGAATGCCTCCAAAATAATGACACGTCACACTGAAAACTTGGAAGAAAATTTTGCTGGTTTTCTTTTGTGTTTGTTGTTCTTTTATATATATATATATATATATATATATATCAATGATGTTATTGTAGTGGGGGGAGGTGAGAAAAAGTTAAACGTGGAATAAACATGGGAAATGAAAATGTAGCAGGAAATTTGGAGCAAATTTTGTTTATTTTGTGGGGAGGAGGAGAAAAGTTAAAATTACGAGAATAAACATTGGAATTATATGACGAATTAGTCAAACTGGTATCTTCATCTTGCTTTGATCACCACATTTCAGTTAATGCATTCTCCGACTTTCGTTAAGTGTGTATGTCGCATTTGGTAGACTTTCAACAGAATCCCTTATATCATTCGTAGTTTGTTTTTGTTTTTTTTCTTTCACCTCAGTTTCAATAAGCACAATTTACAGATCCATGAGACAATGATTCGTTTTAGGCTTATTTATTTATAAAGCTGGGGGTGAAATTTATTATAAAATGTAAATCGAAAAAAGATTCTCCTAAAATATTACCAAATTACGAAATATACTTGTGGAAAGTTGTAAATCTCGTTGGATGAATCTTAGATAGCAAAGCAACAAAGATGAAAATACTGATCCAAGTAATTTATGGAATAAAATAAAATAAATCAAATGATTTATGTTTTCGACGGATATAAATTAATCAAAGGAGATAATTACTCATTATGTCCAACTGGATTTTGACACTGAAGTGAAAATATTTTAAAAAGACAAACACATACACACATTTCCCGAAAAGCCGTTTAACCACAACATCCATTTTCCCTTAGAATAGAAAAACTTGAATCATTGTCTTAATAGATGTGTTGATTCATATGACCAATTGTTTCAGAGTTTCTAATTAGTATTTAATTAGGTTCTTTCAAAAAGTAAAAGGTCGTTCCTTCAATTTCACTCAATTTTATTTACAGATGTTTAAAAATTAAAAAATAAAGATAAAATGTCTGGCTACAAATATCTTGGTTCAATTCCTGAAGATGATCAAACTGTTTAACAGATGAATACTAGGCGAAGAACAAAGATGAGGATGTTCGTCTGAACAAAGCTGGTGGCCGTCTTTAGTTTTATTGAATACATATAATTGAAAAATAAGGAAGAAAAACGATTCACCGCTCAGGAAAAGCCAGAAATAATCAACAATGATTTTCTTTTAATGTGAAAGAAAGAAAAATACGAATAGTTTGTTTTTTTTCAAAATACAGGAATTTAAGAAATTATTTTATTGAAAAAGTGCAGATTGATAAAATCTAAAAAAAAAAAAAAAAAAAAAAAATGGTGCCATCAAAAGATGGATAGTGGGGATGATTCTGATGTCCATGAAATGAATTGTAAAGAAAAAAAGAACAGAAACAACAATATTTGATGAGTGTTACTTCGAAGGGCGCTGATTTTAAACCACTTTTCATTGGGAAACTTGAGATTATATTAATAATAAAAAACATTCTAGCGAAGTGTTTAAAGAACATCGACTTAAAAAGTTGATATAATAAGCCGTGGCTGTAAAATCTATAAAATCTTGCATCTGTTTATTCGATTTTGCTCTTTTCAAACAGAAATCAAAAGTATTATTGTAACAGGAATAACCTCCCTCCCCTTCTTTTCGCCCACTTTTTGAATTTATTCAGTACATTTGTTTTTTGGGGAAGGGGGGTCTTTTTAACAAATAACCTTATTTGGAAATAGTTCTAATTTCTTCAAAATTAAATCATGAGACTGATTTGTCTTAAAACATCTTTTCTCTTCTCTTTTATTTTATGTTGTCATGCAAGTAGCCAACTAGAATCTGAGATTATTTTCTTGATTCAGTTTTCATCATAATGTCATTTCACCTAATGGGCTGCTGTTTGAAAATAATGACAGAATGCACAAACACTACACTTTCATCCTGGGAACTGCTGATCGATAATATAGTAATCGATAATATAGTAATAATATCATTTATAAGATGTGCACCAGGTTATTGTCTTCAATAAACAGGAACAAGTGTACACTTTGTAACTGAAAGAATACTTAAGAAAAACAAATTCAAACAGCCTAGTTTGGAAAAAGTCAATACAATACTATAACTAAGCGCAATGCGTGTGTGTGTGTATATATATATTATATATATAAGAGCAATGTTATTTCATTCTACCATATCACATTTTCTGTGGAGATGGTGAGAAAGGAGACTTGACTCTATCCTGCTGCCAAGGCATAATGCTTGCAACTTCTAAATGAGAAACGTTATAGGAAAAGCAATAATTATAGGTTCTTATATACGGTAGCAAATTTTACTAAATGGCTATATTGTCTTTCTTTTAAAAACAATTTAATTGAAAATCTATTAAATGCTTTCAGTAATATTTGAACTCCTGACCTCTTGTTTATGAAAACTGTGGCTGCAAAATAATTAAGTGTTGCTGTGATTTGGTCATTTGATTAGATTTTGGGAAGTAGTTGGACTAAGAACTTTTCAACATCTCTTTGGTAATATTTATTTGAAAATGTGTAACTGATTATAAATTGATAGTTGTTGCTTTCAACTTGAAATAAAAATATAAAAAAGAATGAAAAGAATTCCTGTATTTTCACTTGTTTCCTTATTTAATATATAAAGCCTGATAAAAATATTTTAAGAAACAATAAATATAAAAACTAAGAAAAAAATTGTCCAAATTTTTTAAGTCTACAATAAAGGTTGGGTTGAGAACTCTTCAACACTCTCTTGAGTTATGCTTGGATTATAATAAATATGTACAATCTTTATAATCATTTAAAATGCAAACTTTATTATGCTTATTTATTTATTTTTTTTCACTTGCCTGAGATTATTCTTGACAAAGCAACAGTTTTAATTTCATCCAGGTACTGGAGATTTAACACAAGCAGTACCTACTCATTGCACTCAGAGGGATCAAAGTAATAGTTGATATCTAGTATTATGGACACATGTTGAAAATTCACAAATTCACCTTCTGTATGCAAGTCAAGGTGAAATTTTTTTTTTTTTTTTATAATTTCCTCATATCTATATTTTCCGGTTATATTATGTTAGGAAGCTGAACCAATAAACCAATAAATATTTTTAATTTAATGAATAAAGACTCTTTTTGGAAAAAAACATCCTGATTTAAAAAGCTGATTTTATTTTTCAAATGGCACAAGATTTATACCTATTTCCATAAGCCTTACCAAGGTATGAGCATTGCTTCTTTTTTTTGGCTGTGGAAACTGTTGGGAGTGACCAGAGCTCCAAAAATAATCATTAACTGACTGTTAAAGATTAAATGGCTTTTTATAAATAAAACGGTACATTTGAGAAACATTTGCAACATTTGACAAATATTTGTTGCATTGCCAGTGTAAGAAAATGTATTCATAAAGTTAATTCTAATAAACATTTAACAAATATGCTGCTTATACATTATAGACTAATATATAAAATGTTTCTGCAGACGACTTTCTAATAGAAGCCTTTGTAGTAACAGTAATAAATGGATATGAAAAAGCTAACATACCAATGAAGGATTGATAATTTCATTTTAGAAACATCAATAATAAAAGTAAAAATCTTTGCTGAAATTTAAGTTGTGTCTAAATGCTTTTTTTTTTTTAAGAATGACATGTTTCTATTACTCTGTCTTATGTGAATGCATTTCATAAGACTAAGAAAAACAAATCTTAATGTTAGCCTGAAATCACACTAGGAAATGAATTAAGAAGATTTTGAAAGGGTATGTTTACTGTTTTGTAATGTCCCATTTATAAGCTATTTTTACAGTTGTATTTTTCAGGTTTCATAAATTTGTGAACAGATTTGATGGACTGGTTTCCCAAACTGCTGGCCCCATACAATGAAGAATGACTAATGAAACTCAGAAAAATTAAAATGAAATAATCAAGTTTTACAGAAGTAATGTTTTTAAGACCTGCATCTGAAGTGTCACAGTCACCAATCGATAAACACAACCTTACTTATAGGAAGCCAACATTATAGTTGAAATAATAAAAGCAATACCAGTGAGTTACTGTTACTGGTGATAAAATTAACCATTAACTTAAAATAAGTCAGTTGAAAAAGATTAATCACTGAAGACAATTTAAGAAATTCAATGAAACTTGTCCCCGCCTAAACATATTAGAAAAGTAAATGCTGACAAAAACAGAAAAAAAAAGAAGAGTAAAAAACAAAGTAAGTTACAACTAAAACCTTTAAACAGTTATGCCAACATTTTGCGAAATACATCAGATTGATGCTTTGGCACACATCATCAGGGATGTTTTTAGCCAAGGATCATTAGGGGTCTCGAGTTTTACAACATCACACCTCCTCTCCACAGTGACCCAGTTGAAACTGATCAGATATTGATGTGTACCAGCTACAACTATTCTCATAGTAGACCTAACAGACTGACTCATCTGGCATTTATAATCCAATCACAAATGACTTCCAGTTCATTAGCTTTTTAGGTCTTTTATAAAAAAAAAGGAAGCAAATGCAATAACTGTTTTCTTAGGAAACATGACAACTCACTCTACTTGATGTGGTAAGTAATCAATCAAAAAATTGATTAAAGAAAACTCTTTAAATAACTATTAATATTATTAAGTAAATAATAAATGCACAGGTGTGAAGACTGACATCTTCATTCCTGATACTAACATCATGTTTTTCATTATTAATATTAGTACCCTGTCAATGCTACTAGTATAATGTCATTCACTATTATAGTATGAACATTGAAAAACACATGGCCACTGATATGGAATTCTATTTTCCAATAGAAATGTCATGAAGACTATATATGCACCCCCCCCCCGACTCCACCTTACATCTCTGTCCAATATGGCACTTCTAAAAGCTTCTTTTAATCATCTTGATGTATAGCCATCAATATTTCAAGTAATAAACTTTTAAGCAAAAGACATATATTCAGAATTTTATAATCAGCATGAAAAAGAGGAGAACAGAATTTAACACTGATTACAATTTTAGATTAAAAAATAAAATTGTCAGTTGATTCTTTTTCTTCCCTTTTAATTTCCCATCTTATATTTGAAGAAATTAAAATCCCATCTCTAGTTACAATCTTCTTTCAGATCTTCTCTCTGCTTTGGCAACATTTGTCCAACTTGTTCAGGGAAGAATATAAAAATGAAATAAGTGTCAATCTTTTCTGAAAATAACAATCCTTTCTTGTAAAATACATGGTATTATTTTTCAATTCTAAAATATGCTTTGCTTGAACCAGGTTATTCACTTAATAAATATGCATTGATATTTTGCAATTCAAACCAGAATGTTGTCTTATTTCCGTCTGTTTGAGTTGCAGCCTAATATTGATCTATTGTCCAGCAGACTCACAGACCTGCATATCAACAAAGTAAATCAAATAAGCATATCTGAGTTAAAATTTTCAGCTTAATTCAACCTATCAGATTTTCTTGTAACTTAATGCTGTATCTGCTATAGATTATTATGAAGGATGCTGAAAAGTCCTCAGCCTGACCAAGAAAGGATTACAAAACAAAATCTGATGTCTGGTCATTTAGTCAAATTTTGGAAAGTGCGTCGACACAAGAATATTTCAGCTTTCTTTCATATAAGTAATGCATGTATGAAAAATCATCTGCAACAAAAGATGAAAGATGTCATAAAATATGAATTTGAAATAATCTTATAATAATTTTTAAAACAATCTTTTTTAGACTTATTTATCATTTCATATTTTGGCTGAATATGTCAATATATGTGCATGTAGATTTGTATAATGTGTCAGGAGTTCATCATTAATACAACTTTGATTAAAGACTAAAGACAAGAAGTATTTTTTTTATTTTATTTTTCTAGTTAACATTTCTTGTTTCTATAGAAGAGAACATCAACCTGAATCCAAATGTATGTATATAGACTCTTACACAGGATGTGACAGAAATACCTCCCACATAATGGTAAAACAGTGACAATGGTGTCTTTATCTAGTTAATGTCTTACCATTATGTGGAAGATATTTCTGCTGCACCTTGTATTATTGTGCCTTTTTGTTCTTTTAATATAACCAAAAATTGGTAAAATATGACTTCACAATATGGCAGTAATTGAGCAATAGCCTGACTTAATGTTGATAATAACTAATGAGAGAAAGAAAGAGAGAGAGAGATTTATTGTAAATTCTTTTAATTCCCAATATAAACAAGATAATCTGTTAATGTAGAGATTAAAAGAATCAAATCAAGAAAACAGGATCCAATGATTTTTTGTTCTTTTTTGCAGAGGGAACCCCTATCCATTGCTTTTGTATGATCTTAAAAATTATTTTTGAATTATGCAAAACTTCTTGCAAGTAGCCTTAATCTATTTCCCTTTTTGTTTTCTTAAAGCAATAGATTAAATAAGTGTTTATAAGCTAAGAACAAAAGACAATAATAAAGGAAGTCAGGTAGAAGGCATAGAAAGAACAAACTAGCCTGAAATAAACAAATATTTTAGGATGACATTCTTTTAAGCAAGGAAAAAATGAAAAATAAAAGATATTAGCAATATTTGAAGCAGAATGAAATAACAAGATGGTTATTGTTGATTTTGTTAAGTTTAATTTACATCTTTTGTAGTCACTGTACATTAACATTGAATCAAGTTGCCATGAAATAATTGTATACATATATTTATATACTCATAAAATCAGTCATTTGTTCAATTTTTTGTTATTGTTTTTCTTATTTTGTTTTGTTAAAAAAAAAACAATCTTTTTTGTTGTTTAAAACAAGATGCATAGTATAGACTCTTTCTGTTTTGTACAAAGGGTTTTATTTTTAATATATATATATATATATATTTTTACATACCACTTGGAGTGTAATAGATTGTTTTACAATAGACTGACAGCAATGGGCTTGAAATGTAAAAAAAATAAAAATAAAATGAAAAGCCCAGATTCTAAATGGTTAGTTTTTATATTTTTATACAAGGTAGATTCAAAAAACTTGGATAGAAAAAAAAATAAATAGAGAAATGCAAAAAAAAAAATCCATACAAGAAGTATTTTCTCTTTCTCTCTCTCTCTCTCTAAAATTATTAACAATGAATGATTGATACCAACTTTTTAAAAACCTAAGAAAAAAAATCAAATCCCTGAATGAAAGGGTTTGTTTTAAAACGGTAATTATAAGATATTTAGGTTTTATTTTTTCATTTATATTAATAAGAAAAAAAATCTTTTTCCTTAGTTTTTATTTTTAGATTAGAGTGGAGTAATGCATGTAATTAGGAAATTTAAGAAAAAAAACTTTTGTTAATCTGAAACTTGGTTCCTCTATCATTTCCTATAATCCACTTGATTTTTTTTAATGACATGTCAGTGTTGAAGTGTCCAATCTGTCCCAAGTAACAATAAATAGGGAAAAATAAAAATTAAATTCAAATTACAAGTTCATTTGACTTTGATTGAAAGTCTAACCTCTACAAGTTTATAATAGTCACAAATAACACAAGTTCTTATTTATGATCTTGGATTTTGATAATTTATCAAAAGGATCTTTATTAGTAGCTGCCTCAAGAAACTATTTTGTTACTTCTCTCCAAAGAAGATTTCCTCCTTACCTCTGCCAATGAAAGGATAATCAGCTGCAAAAATAGCCCCACAGATCTACTGTGGACATTTTATTAATATTCTCAAAAATCTGAGTTATAAAAATGGAAAGTGACTTTAAAAAATTTTCCAAGTTAATAATCCAAACATATACAGATTAAATGCCATAAAGCAGTAATAATAAAAAATTAAATAAAGACAAATCCTCTTTCAGGACATTAACACTCTCTATCCAGCCTAAACTTTCACTTTTTGTAAGCTAAAATAAGAACATTTCTTTCCCTTTTGTAAAGTTTAGACATACCACTCCCCCAACTAAACACACTAAACCTTTCTCCATTTAACCCTAATTCAATAAATTACCAGGGCCTAATTTAGCAGCACAATATCAATTTTTAATACAAAAGTAGAATTCTTTGAGAATCAAATAGGCTAGGGTTTAATAAAATAATTTAAAATGTTTTAAAAAACTGTTCTTGATTTAATATAACATCTAGTTATAAATAATTTTAATCCATTCATATCTGATATTATCATAAAAACAAATTCATATTCATTAATTTATTGTACTTGTTTATTTCATGAATTATTAAAACATCCTTGTTGTTTGCATTGGAATTTTGGTGAGTAATATGTTCTTCAAACATTATCATGTGTATTTAGCAATCCTCAAGTGTAAAGAAGGATTTTTTCATATATTTAATAAATACAAATTCAAACAGAACAGCTTACTGATTAATAGGTTTAATTAACCATATTAATTATGGTTCATTGTCATAATTCCAATTTTTAATTATGTCAAATTTAAAGAGAGAATGTGTCAGGTGATTTGGAACTGTAGAATGTTTAGCTATTTCGGCCACCACAGTTATATTACAGCTACAAATAGTAAAACAAAGTTAGCAACTTTTTTTGCGCCATCAGAGATAAAACAATAATTCAATAAAAACAAAAAAAAATCACTGTTAAAATAATAGAAATCATTAACAACAATAATAGAGAAACTTAAATATATGAAAAATGAATTTTTCCCTTTAGACTAACATATCTTCAAAAGTTATATTGGTTTATGTAATTAGAGATTCAAATGGTTTCCAGTAATCAAATATTTGTTCCCCAAACAGATGATGAAAAATATTCAATCCAAGCAAGAACTTTAATCAGTCTTTTTTTTTATGCTGCTCTAATTTTGAGGCCTTGACAATAACCACCTTACAAAAATGTTGGTATGTTTGCATGTGAGAGAGAGAAAGAAGGATTTTTTTTTAAATGCACTGATTTATATTTCAGTTACTCTATATAAACAAAGAATTTCTTATGGTATTATTGATTTATCTAACAGCCAATAACCATTGATATCTGTAACTGTTTTTGACCTTTACTTTCATTTCTATATTTATATAGGAATGAAAGTAAAACTCTAAGATGGACTGTTCCTCCCTAACAGGAAAACCCTAGTCACAAAACATGATAGGGAGAGATACTTACCATTATACAACTGAATACTTGCATATTTAATAAGTATTAGCATAATATTTAGAACCCTGTTAGGGCACCTACCATAGAGTTTTACAAGTTAATCTATGCATTTACTGTGGACAGTTGAGTGAAAAAAAATGTGATGAATAAATAATAGATGGGACATTTTATCCACATAAGATATCAAAATGTGAAATTAAACTAATACTTTTGAAAGAAATTCAATAAAAAATTTTCTTAAAAAAAACTTGCAGTTTTACTATACAAATTATATAGCCTATTTACTTTTTACTAAAATTGCATCATTATAAAATTTGGTTCACCATGGCTGTTTGCAATGTTTCCCTAACAAATTTTCCATGATCCCTACTTTACAAAGTTGTTCTGTTCCAAGATGATAATTGAAAAACTTAATGTATTTGTTGGTATATAAAATGCAACAATGAGAAAATGCTCATTTTAAAAGATAACATTAAGAAAAGGTTGCTGATCTTCACTAAGTAATAATTATTACCTAGGGAACAGTTTCATCTTTGCATATAATAGACTTCTTATTCTTTTCTTTTTCTAGTCATTTTCTTGAGTAAAAGTCTCGAGTCATATCTGCTATCAAATGTAATACACATCAATAGTGAATAAGCCATGACCTTATATAAAAAAAATTCTTTTTTTTTTTTTTAATGGAAATGGAAATAAAGGGGGAATTGCTTTGGATTTCTTACCGAATGGAAGAGGTGAGGGAGATCGTTAAAAAATGTGGCAAAAATACAGATCATTCTTTCTTTTATTATGCTTGACAAATAGAATAGAAGAAAAAGAAAGAAAGAGAGGAAAAGATATGTATAAAAAAAGTATGTAAGAGTAAACAGGAAAAAAGCATAGGGAGTAAGAAAAAGAGAGGATTTAATAGAGAGTGAAAGAAAGAAAAAGATTGGGACTTGAATTTTTAAAAAGGAAAAATTTTAAATAAATAATAAAAAATAAAATCAATTTAACAACAAAAGAATAAAAAACAAAATCTTCCTCCACCCTTTATAAGAGTAAAATGTAAATTGAAATAAAACTTTTAGTACATAGTGAAATGATGAGGAAAATTAGTGTTATATATGTGTGTGTGTGTGTGTGTGTGTGTATATATGTATATGCAGAGAGAAAGAGAGAGAAATAGGCAAATCAAGGTTAAATAAAAATTATCCAAGGGTGGAGGTCATATTGTTTATGGTTAGAATGTGGTTACTCTTTAAGTAAGATAAAAATGGGACAAAGCAACATTTCTTTTATTATCATTATTTTTTTTTTTTTTTTTGTGGGTTACCAGCTCAACAAAAAAAACAAACAAACAAACAAAAAACAAACAAATTCATGTTACAGTTGAAAAAAAATGTAATTTGAAATGGACTGATGAATGGAAAAGTCTTTCTATAGAGCAGGGAGCAAGAGATTTATTCAAAAGTGATTCTTAGAACCAGCAAAAATAATGACGAGAGATGATGTTCCTTGTAGAGAATTAGTGATTTTTCTTTTTTTTTTTTATCTTTCCCCGTTTTTTTTTTATTCTTTTTCTAAGTGATGGTTGAGAAAGAGATGCAAATATGAACTGAGCATAAGACCAAAAAATAAAAATAAAATGACAGAAAAGTGAAGAAATGTCTGATTTCATTCTGTAATCTTGTAATTACATTATTTTTATCGTATATTCAATTGTTTTTTTTTTTTGGTTTTGTTGCTGTGCTTTTATCATTCATATATATATATATATATATATATATATATATATAACTCTTACTAACTTCAAGGTTTGTACATTTTTTCCCCCAAAAAATTCTTCAATTACAAGTAATTTCTTGTTATTTAACTTGCAATATTTATTCTTTTTTTTTCTCATTTGCTTTCTTTCATTTGCTTGTATGCTTTATATTGTTTTAATAAATATGCCAGGTTTTGTTTAAAAAAATCAAATGTTTACTATTTTTCCTAGAAATCTATTTTTTCAAACTTCATTTTTCTTCTTTCTCCCATAATGCATCACATTACTTTGTTATTGTTTGTTTTTTTTTTAACTTGCATTTTGTTTTAGTTCTTCCCACCCTCTTGACCTGTTTTTGAATTTAACTGTCCCTTACACTACAACCTACTGCAAATAAATTTAATCACTCATTATCATAATTATAATTTTGCATTTTGTAACCTAAATTCTTCACAATTCAGATGAAAAAACATCTCAAATCTCAGTCTTTTTTCTGTATCTTTTTGTCAACATTCAAAATTGAGAAACAGCATAAAAAAAAATGAACACCTCCACCCATAACCCTATGAAGACAGGAGGAGGAGGAAGAGAAAATGTGGTGGAAGGAGGGGGAGAGAAGAATAATAATATTTATATATATCAATAACTTTAATAATATTGCATATATATTTATATATACATGTACACATACATGGGTCTGATTTTATTTTCGGCAGGCCTTTTTTTCAAACTGTTTTGTTTCAAAATTGATAAACACATGCATGTATAGACGTATATATACCTATACATAGATATATATATATATATATATATATACACACACACACACACACATATATACATATATTCATTTAAGTTTAATGTGTTTTTTTTTTTTTTTTGTGTGTGTGTATATATATATATATATATATATATATATATATATATATATATATATATATATATATATATATATATATATGTAAGGGTTTATAGATTAGCTGAAATAATCACGTTTTTTTATTTTGGAAATTAACCCATTGTTGCTGAGAAGCCAAATCAAACAAAAATTTCAGATTTTTTCTTATCAATTACTGTAAAGGATTACAGCTTTAAGTTTTTGTTTTTTTTTAATTACCCCAAACATGTTACCCCAAATTTATCTCTCCTAGACCTCACCTGATGAATTATTTCATATTAGGTTCAGACAAGGATCTTAGGGCAGACATACTTTTTAACACTACTCCCCATATACAATGAGTTAAATTATTTAGCATATAAGCAAGTGTCTGTCTGTCTGTCTAGCATGACTATTTTCCTTTTGCAGTTAGCTCATGAGAGACACTACTTTTATTAGCAAGTTCATGTGCCATCTCGTAATATTTTGTAAATTTGGCGGTATGGTCCAAAGGGAGGTAAACAAATGGGCTCATACTAAATGGGTCCCGGATACTAAACTTTTTCACTGACGACAAGTGGCACCGACTCAGGTGGTAGCGGCACGAACCCTTAGATGCACACTGCCGACTACACGCCGGACACTTGTAGTCCCCACTGTCCGAATCGCTGGCCGGCGAGGTCATCTCCCCGTGGGCCGCATCAGCGCTATTGTTTGAGATTGATAAATCTTCACGACCAGACTTTTCAGGTTCATCATCTTTCTGACATTTTGTGGACAAATTCAACGGAATGGAAATATCTGGAGATGATGAAGATGCAACTGTCTGGCACTTGAGGGGTTGGGTACCATGTGATGGCATTTTAACAGTGTCCGTGTTGGTTATAAGCTTCTGTAGACTATCTAAGGGGTGTTCACAGGTCATGGGTTGGCCGTAGACAAAGCTACTCAAAGAATCCAGTGCCGAGGATTTAGACGGATCAGATTCAGTGGTAGGTGGCAACTGAAGGTATTTCTCCTCCAGGGGCTCCTTTGTGGGTTTCTTCTCACTCACAGACATGGGGCTCAATGGAGTTTCTTCTTGGTTTTCTGTAGAATTGGACGATGACTTTTCTTCAACCTTTACAACAGTCGTTGCAGTTGTTTGTTTTGTTATCTGTTCACACATATCTGACAAGGACTTCAATTCCTTGCCAGCTGATTTGAATGGTTCTTCAGATTCAGGATCCGAGCATTCATCATTGCTCTCTTTGCACAGCAGTGGCTTGGTAGAAGGCACATTCTGTAGACTGGAGCTGTTTTTAGGTGCAACTTTTGGTTGGTTTGAAACCTGAAGATATTTTGTCGTTGGGCTATCTGGTGTTGCTCTTTGTTTCAACTCCTGAGTCACAGATGTGACATTCCCGCTACTAACCGAGTCTTTGTGACTGTTTTTGTCAAATTTATTCTTGAAGCTCTTTTGAATGAATGATTCCATTGCACGGAGAGCTGAAAGTCCCCCAACATTACTGCTGTTATCTGGATCAATTATATCCAAGAGCATCCTATCAGAATCTTTCCGTACATTACTGCTGGTGCTGTCTTCATCCTCAGGAGAACATACCTGCATTTTTTCCGGAACAACTTTCATTTCTGGGGTGGAAGAGTCCAATTCTTCAGAAGCAGGTTCAACCTTTGATGGACTACAGATTGGTATTTCCTTAGACACCTCTAGTTTCTCATCAACATCTTTGGGTTCTTTTTTCACTTTAGCTAAATCATATTCGACGGAATTTGAGGACTGGTGGCTTGCCTGGACATGGTTTGTTCCAGAAGATGGTTCTTCAGACTTTTTAACCCGGCGTTGGTCATCTTCTACATTAAGTTTCATTTTTAGGGCATCAATGACCCCTGAACGCTGCCTCACGCAAGTCCGCACATGCTCGACAAACATCCGCATTTCTATGCATTTTCCACAGTTCTCACAAGTAATGTATCCATCATCCTCTTTTGTAACAACATCCGTATACTTCAAGCTTGGACTATTCAGTCCATCATGGCTGACACACTTCCGTTTGAACTCAAGTAATGTAGCTACAGTTGGATTAGCACCAAGACCAGGTTTTTCCTCACTACTGAAGGGACGTTTTCGCCTGGCCCTTAACAGAATTTCTGGTGAATTGTAAGAACGTAGAATTTGTTTCTTGTGGTGTCCAGACATGATCATATGGTTTGCAAGGCCCTCCATGTCACTGTACGTTTCCTGACACACCTTACATTTAAAAATACACTCTTTCTCTAAATCACGGTCACAGTAAGATGAGCACTTGTGAGAACGGCGTCCATGATCAGAACTAACAATTTTTGTGTAGTGCTGGGTCTGCATCATGTGCAGCGTCAGTTCTGGGAGAGTTTTAAAAGACTCACCACACTGCATGCATCGGAGGATACGCCTTGTTTGTTCAGACTCCTGGTTGAGCCACATGTCTTGGCCACGGACAAGTTTCGGATACTCCATAACATTGGCATCCTTGCTTCCTGCAGGTATGTGATGTGTCTCCTGCAGGTGGATACTGAGATCATAGAGACTGCTGAACACTTTCTGACAAGAGCACCGGTGCGTTGTGTAGCGACTGTTCATCCCTTCAGTACACAGATCAGTGGGGGCTTTAACTACTCGATTAATAAGCGAGTTATTGTTGCTCCCTTTCAGGGCTGCATTTAGATCAATGTTGACACTGTTTCCATAGTCAGTGATGTTCCGGTTAATTAATTGGTTTGAGCCAAAGTTGCCCAATGGCATCTGACCCATTCCAACTTGCTCTTCAACTGTTTTGTTTGCACGCACATTTGTGCCATTGATGTGAAAATCTCCGCCAAATCGCTGCTGAAGACTCTTCAAGCTTGAAGACAAACCTCCACTACTACTACTGTTGATTCCATTTGCAACACGAGGTGGTGGGGTTTGCGACTTTGGCTTGGGCTTTTTCGATAAGTCCAATGGTTGATCGGAATTATTGTTATTGTTATTATTAGCAATAGTAATATTATTATTGTTATTATTATTATTATTATTATTATTAATGTTGTTGTTATGGTGACTCTTGTGATTGTTAATGGTGGAGGTGGTGGTAGTGGTGGCAGTGGTTGTGGTCGTGATAGCATTGTTACCAATGAGATGATGATGAATATTGACATGGAGACTGCTATTCTTTGTGTTACTGTTATTATGACTGTTGGTGCTACAGTGATTGGACTCTGTGAAAAAAGACCGATATGCTCCATTGATGAGCTTGTAACGGTCTCGCACACTTTGCTTTGATGGTGTCACTGTATGGGTGGAATGGGACGTAGTACGCGTAATCACCGACACAGAGATGGTCGATGTGGTGGTCGGTGGGAGAGTAATGGACGTCTGGGTCAGTGACCCTTCTGTGATAACTGAACTCCGTCGGAGAGGTGAAGGGGCCATTTCCCGACTTGGAGATTCCTTAACTGGGGATACAGGAGCTGGTGACTGAACTGGAAGCATTTTGCACTTTGCCTTAATTTGGGTATCTATCTCTGGACTCTGCCGTTGTTGTGAGTGTGGTGGTGGTGGTGGTGGGGATATCTGCTGGTGTTGTTGCTTTTGTGTTTGTTGTTGTTTTTCTGGTTGGGACTCCATATCTGATTCATTGTCATGGAAACTGGATTGGGAGTCAGAATCAGGCTCATCTTCCAAATCTTTGTCATCATCTCCGACAACAGAGTCCTTCGATTTGCTTTTCATTGTCGAATCTTCATCAGAAGCTATAAAGAAAAAAAAAATCAATCAATAAACATAAAAATGTTAAGAATCAATAAGTAAAAATCAATCAATAGTTAAGTAATCAATCTATTAAATAAAGCGTCATGAGTGAAAATCAATCAATAGATTTGAAAAAACTCAATCAAGAGAAAAATCAATCAGGGAATACATAAACAAATCAATCAATAAATAAAAAAAATACCAAATCATTCATTACAGTTTGACAAAAAAATGTAATTAAAAAAACAATTGTAATCTTAATCTCATTTTGCTATGACATTGAAGTGTCCAAATTGCCAAACAGAAGAACATATTTCATGTTGTGGAAAATTATGTTATATAAAATTTTAAACAATTAAAAACTATTGCATCATTTAACATTGTATTCAAAAATTGTTTCAAATTGTATTCAAAAATTGTTTCAAATTTTTACAGGAATTAATAATTTTTATGAGAACAGTTACATCTCGTCCAATTTTGCTCTCTTCAAATTTACTGTATTATTACAAATCATACTGATTGAGTTTATTTTTTCTATTAGTTACTAAAGGTTAATCAAATTTTTATAAACCAGTATATACATGTAGACATACATATTTATTAAGTTGGGATTAATCCAGCACAGGTCAAAATTGGATACTGGAACATTATGTTGTGGGCGATCATCAATAAATCTAAATATTCAAATTATAAACTATAAGTAAATTTATCAGACCAACATTGATTTATCCATCTCATAAAATCATATACAAGTACAGGGTGTCTGATCCTCACTGAGTGTCACACTTTTGTAGGTTTGTGTCAAGTCAAGCTAAGCTTAATAAATATTTTGGTCAAATCTTTATAAAAATATTGGTTCCTGTCTGATCTCTAAAGTTAAGCAACATTGAACCTGATTAGTGCTTAGAAAGGTGACTACTTAGGAACACATGGTACTGTAAACAACTTTAGACCTGTTGCAAAACTTAGCAAATAATTATAACTAAACTCAAATATTGATCACTGGATTTGATGAGAAATAAGCAACTCTGCCAAATAAGCAGTCGCAACAAATACATAGAGGCATACATATATGCACACACACACTTTATATCAACAAAAGATGATCTATAAATGGAATTGATTCCCAAATTCCACATTTCTCACTGTGTATTTTGAGTTTATACCTTCATTACAACCATATATATATATATATATATATATATATATATATATATAAAATTAAAAATAAATATCACTGACTATATTATTATCATTATATATTTACAATATGATGACAAACTTCCAAGCTGCATCATAAAATTTCATGCAACCAAATGAGTTCTTGTAAATATTTCTAATAAAATATATATTCTAAACAAATTCACATATTTAAAATAAATATATTCTGAAAAATTACCAATATCACTAGGTTAATATCTCATTGACTTGTAAAATAAAATCTAACAATATATGTGTATATTTGAGAGATGATGAAACGTGTAACAATAAATACATTTTATTACTCTGTGATTTTATGTCACAATCTTGTTAATTTACATTCATATTTGGAATTTATGTACACTTGACGAAATTATTAAAAGTGTAAGTGTTTGTAGATGAGCATTTATATTAGCAGATCTAAGTTTGTATATATGTGTGAAAGTGGTAGAAATTATATAAGAATCATTTGATTTATTTTATAATGAGTTTTTCAACCTTGTTTTGGATGAACTGGTGTCAAAGAATCAGTGTAAAATAGCAACACTAACCCTGCTCAGAAATACATTTCAATTAGTTTAGTGCCATAGGATGATCATGTCTCTTTTGATTCATGAATGACTAAGCAGATTTTCCCATAGTAGGCTGCCATTTCTTTCTGTGATAGACTGGTTGCCTATAAAACTCAGCCTGTCCTACTATCCAACCCATAGCTGGGGGGAAGAAGAGATGGAATCAGACTTTCCACAAGGGTATATGTGCATAAGTGAATGTAACAAATTTCGACTGGAATTCAAACTTGGCTCTCCAATTTCTCATTCTGACACATTATCCATTACATCATTTATTGTCTCTAAAATCATTTTGTTTTGCTTTTCAATATATTTCTAACTTTTCATACATAATACAAAAATGAGTATGACATTGATTGTTCTGACATATCAACCAAATTAGTCAACTTGAAAACAAATACATGAGTACTATTCCAAGAACATGTTTCTGTGTATGTGTGTGTGCACGCACATATATATATATATATAATAAAATCACTCACACATCTACACGTACACACATGTATGTATTGCATTTTGATTACATAAAGAGCAAAGAATATCAACTGCACCTGCACTAAATGATTGGCTGTTACTGAGACATTTATTCACAAACTGAATTGCCCCCACCTTCTTACCCACTGCCAAAGTTACAGCAGAAAGAGGAAGTTAAGAATAGCAGATTTTTTACGCTGCACATCCATCCAGCAAGTCATTCAATCCAATGACGGATACCCCACTCCTCCAACATCAAGCCCCATCCCACCTTCTACCAAGCTGTCATAGGAAGAAGGATTAAAAGCAAGGACCAAATAGACCTATCTATCACAACTGTCTGCCTGAGTCCTGCTGCCTGCTAATAACACATACTGCTTAGTTTTTTTTTCTGTAGGTCACAATAATTTATTACCTCTTGCTTGTTTGATAAGTGATTGAAGCCAGACCTGAATTTACCTCTCCACCCTACCTCTTTTGCCCAACTCAGAAAACCCTCACCTTTCCAATATCAAACTATAAAGAAAACCAAGGAGAGCAGCTGCCTGATAACCTTGTCTCACCATCGCACTACTTGCCATACTTCAACTATTATTTGAACCAATTTAGCAATACTCCTTTGTAAATCTACTAAAAACACTAACATAGTTCAACTCTATTGTCTTTACCAATTTAGTCATATCTCTACCAAAAATTGCAATCATTTACTTAATAGACATTTTTACACTAAAAGGATATTTTTTCATTTTCATTTCTTTGACAAACAGTAACATTGACATTATGAAAACCAAAATCAAATAGAGTGTTTAATCTGATAAAAGGCCACCAACAACAGGCAGATATCAAGATTTTACAGTGACAAAACTGATCAGAAAATGTTATAATATCTTCATTTTGAAAAAGATTATACATTTTAAAGTAAAATTATGAGAAGTATCTTCTACTTGGAATCAGGCCTGGTTGTTACCTATAGCTTACACTCTACCATTTGAGTTAAAACTGTAAGTTCCAATTATTTATATATATATATATATATATATATATATGCATGCATAAACACTCTTTTTCATCATTTAATTCTGTCATACATTACATTTCTTTTCCTTAAAGACAACCTTTCATTTGTTCCTTCCTGACCCCCCCCCACAACCCCAACTTCTTCCATTGGGAGTCTGGGTGCTGCCATCATAAGAGTCCTCCTGAAGATAATTTATTAGCAAATGTCACGCTGCCACACTTATTCCAGTAGCAAATGCAAGAGACTAGAGAAAAGAAGAACACACTGACACGCTTCACATTATCTCAAGAAATATGTAAATAAAAGCATAAGAAAATGATACTTATAGAATTAAGCAATGTTAATGGTGGTCAGAGTTAAGCATTTGAATGGGTAACATAAATATAAAAACAATAAAAATATAGAGTAAAAATAAAAGAAAAAACTGTGGGTGGAAGGCAATATATAAAAGAGGGGGTACTGAAAAATATCAGCTCAGTTTTATTTATTTAAGAACTTTTTCAACAGATTTTGAGAAGTGGTCAGTCTAAAAACTTTTTGTTACTCGTGTGTGTGTGTGTATAAAGGATGGGGAGAGAGAGTGGATATGTGAATTAATGCTGCATGGTGACTGGCAGTTTTATGCAATATGTACCTTTTTTAAATTTTAGTGTTCACTGAACAGAAACAGTCAAAGCTTAAATTTGACCTCAGATTGGCAATTCTCTTTTCTTTGCCATAAATAATTACATAACCCTCCCATATATGTTTGGCAGAAAGAATGTCTCAGATGTGAGTACATTTATATAAATATTTAGGCATCAATCCTTCACTTAAACATGTTTTATTAAATGACATGGACATAGAATATCTCAACACCAGCAGAAACTACCCAAAAGACTCAACAGACATACAATGTGCATTTTATTAAAAAACACACACAATAAATATATATATATATATATATATATATATGAAAGAGAGAAATATGAAGAACATGTTTCTTCTTTGCAGTTAAAGCATCCTGACTAAGTTCCACCCTGATTTAAAAGCATATGTATGCATTTCAACAGTATCTGTTTTGTTTCTCTCAGTGCAGAGAAAATAGCCCAACATTTGGAAAGGCATGACTAAAAAATAATCTGGAGAAGAAAACAAGCAAAAGTTATGGTTTTTGTTTTTTAGGGAAACAGATAATACATAGGGCTTAAAGAAACTGTAACATGATGAGACATAGATACACAATACAATAGGTATACAAGATAGATAAGGACAGATTAAAGTCAATGTATATACATTTCATTTCTTTCATGGAAGACTTTATAGATGTACAAATATACTGACTGTTGTTGTGGGTGGAGAGAAAAATTATCTATGAAAATTTATCAAATAAGGACTTGCTAACTGCAGGTTGTCAACTTGCAAGCAGGCCTTTGAACAGATTGAGAATAAAGACACAAGGGTTAATCAAGGAATAGTGCTAAGTTTTTCACTGAAAGACCTCATTCACTGAAGTTCTCTTGCACTCCACCTCCACCCAGATGATAATCCACTCCTCAAATAATTCCTCAGTACTCTGTTACTGTAGCTAAGCAACAATGAACAGGTTAGAAGTCACTCAACAGTCAAAGATCAGACAGTTGATCACATGACAACAGCCTGCCAATCAAACTGATAAACCATTCTAAATTAGCAAAGTGAGAGCCACCTTATTGAAAGGGAGAGAGATGAGTTGGGGAAAGCACAATCTGAGATAACATGACAAAAAAAAGAAAAAGACAAACAGAAATATTTATTGGCCAATCATATTCAAGACAGCTGTCTTTTCTGGAAATAGTGATTTATATCTTTCACTTTTAAGGTGACTGTGGAAAGGTAGCTTTCTCACACACAAAAGTCTGTAATTTTTGTCCAGCGACTTCAATAAACCTACAACTATTGTCTTTATCTAATATATCAGTTTCTTGATTAAAAACATTTACAATTTTTATTTTTAAGAAAATGAAAAATTATTGCTCTTGTTTTCCCTTTTTTTTTTCTGTGAACATTTTTATGAGTGCATAGAAGCATTTCTCTAATTTAATTCCAAAATGAACCTAAAGTTCTTTGCACACCAACAATATGAAACCAACCAAATTAATGATATCCATGCCTGTATAATTATCTCCTTTAAAAGGCGTAAAAATATGAGGGATGTTTTAATCTCATATTATTAGTTGAAATATCCCTATTAATTGATGAATATTAATTAATTGAAATTAACAATAAGAAATTACCACAAGATCAGTTCTGATGTTTTCCATCAACATTAAGAAATACTAATGTGAGAGGGGGACAACTTAGAGTTACAAGAAGGATAATATTTAAATGTAACTCGTCATTAACCTAGAAAATGAGGAAAATATTAAATGTACAACTGAAGAAATTTTTAATTATTGATCTTAATCAATGTAATATTTATGAACAAACAATGTCTTTATTAAAAATAATATGCAAGAGAATTGTCTAATAGAAAATTAATGAAAAATATACAATCAAGCATTTAGTAAAATTTCTTTCTGAAAATAATGCACCAATTTCTTTTTAAACACAAAATCTGAAACAATGAACAACCTTTCAATACAATGTTTTAGAGGAAGAATAAAACTTTCATTTGAAATAGTCAAATATTTAAAGTTTGTAGTTAGAAATGACCATGATGAATCTGTTATTTTTGTATTCTTTGTAAAGTATCATATCTTCTGAATTTTGAAAAGACAGATTGCCAATAGGCAAGCCTTTACTTCTGTAAGAGAAATGGGTACCAAGATTTTTACTTTTTTGTCTATTAAAAGGAAAAAAATTGATATGCACTCTGATTTAAATACAGGCAAGTGATGACATTGTTTCTCACACCAATTATAAAACAAAGGAGTTTATCTGCTATTCTTTTGATACTAGACAGAGTGTCTTGTTGAATGGAGCACAACAAATGTTTTGCATAGCAACACAAAAGTCACAGGTTCAAGTTCTGCAGTAGACAAAGAAATGTTTATTATCAAAGTTGCAGTTAATTTTCTTTTCAAATCTTCAGGTAAAAGATGAACAAAATTTTATATCTTACTACATAAAAGCTACTCTAAAACAATTGTATCCAACTACACCCATGAATGTATTAAACTGCTCTAAAAAATGCTTTTCACCTCAGGTAAGAAGCAAGTCATTTTTCAAAGCACTGCCTTTTCGGTGTAAGAATTTATTTTGTACATTCACTTATTATATTAGTTATACATTTCATTTAAAAATGCTATCCAACAAAGAATAAAAGATTGTATCAGTCATGAGTATTAATTTTGAACTTTGTCTATTTTGACTGTGCTTCAAACACAACTTTTATTTCAGTCTGTTTACTATTATAATATGTTTGCATTTTAAATCATTTGTGCATTAGTGACAAAGATAATTTTGCTAAATGCCTAACTCCATTTTGATATTTTTTTTTATTTTGCTTTCCTCTTACAAAAATGTTGCTTGGATGTAAAAATATTATATCCATTAAGTTTAAACACATCACTGATTTACATTATTTACATGTGGACTATTGTCCTCATCTTTAGTTGTTGCTATCACAACATCTTGGCTGTTGTGCTCTCTGGCCTTCATTAGGTTTGTTGATGCAGGTAACCTACAGTGAATTCCAAACTGAACCATTTATTAATCTATAGGAGTTCATTATTCTCGTTCCACTGTCTACTTCTTATTTCAGTTACTATCATTAAAATCAGAATATAATTTTCATTCATGAAGTGTTATATCTAAATTTTCTTTGTGTAGGTTTTCTAACTTGACAAGGAGTTGACTTTAGATATTCTCCATTCTGTAACCTTCAGTTACTTTACTTATAAATCTTAGTAACTTTCAACATATTAATAGTATTTTACATTTGGCAGGAAGCATAGTAAGCATAAACGTGATTACAAGATACCAGCAATTAACAGTAATAATAGCTATAATTTATCATCAAAGAACTATAAATATTTAAAGTTAAAATAGACCAATTATAAACAGATTATCTCTGAGAGGTTAGCACTCTACTTGATCTGTGAGTGACAGAAAAGATCTGAATTCATATCAACAGAATATAAAATA